>CM014730.1:421958-544734 GCA_004329165.1 Spatholobus suberectus | reverse complement strand
CTGCCACGCCTGCCTTTTCTGAAAGATAGTCTGCACGCGCCTCATTGCGTGAAGAGTCAAGTTATCTGTAACGGGTCTCTTTCCTGAAGACCGTATATATCAGAGCATCAACAGAAGCGAAACAAGAACAGAAATAGCAAAAACTTGTTAAAACAACAACGGACACATTCTTTCTGTGATAATTCTGTTAAGAGCGTCCAGTGGACGATAGCCAAGTTTTTTGTGTAAACCCTCAAAGTGATCCTGAGTCTAAGTTTTCAAATCCTCACTACGTGAGTTGATCTTTTCTCTGTAAAACTCTTGAGCGGTGTGAAAGCCTGGAGAGGCTTAGTGTAAAAAGAATACTTGGGTTAAGCAATCTGGGTAGATTGCGTTATAAAGCCTGAAAAGGCCCTACGACAATACTTGTAACCAAAGATTGGTTAGTAAAAACCTTCTGGTAGAGGGACTGGATGTAGCTCAGTTTGAGTGAACCAGTATAAAATCTTTTGTGTTTTCTTCTCTCTACTCCTTCGTTTTAAAAACGTTCTTGTTGATCTGTTTTTAGTATAAATTTACAACGCACAATTCAACCCCCCTTTCTCGTGCGCCCCGTTTCACACTTCAGAAACAACATACAAATAAACAAACTTAAAAAGGTAGAAACAACATACAAATATTACTCATAAATATAATTAAATATGAGATACGAACAATAAATAAAAAAAACATTACATGCCAAATATAAAAGCATCTATCACCCGAAAGTATTGTACAAAATATAAAGAAGAATCAAAAACATAATGTAAACTAGACTACGTTTCTTGCACGTGACTCCAAGCTCCATCTACCATGTCTTCAACCTTATCCTGAAAAAGGGAAACTTAAAGGAATGAGACATAATGTCCTCAGTGAGTGCTTCAACATATCACACTACCAGCAAGATACATATGCGTGCTATGTTCTCAACCACTACTCATGCACAGTGGTACCAACCTAAACTTTTGGAAAGTAGACAGAGGAGTAATGCAGGCCATAGAAGCGTCATCGGTAACGATGCCTTCGGCTTTCGCGCACCTCAACTAGCATGATAATCCCCCGATGACTAATCAGGGTTATCCAGTTTTGCCAGTATGCCCTGGCTACATGGGATCAGCGTGGACCATGAAGTTTTCTCAAACGATAACTCCAAGGGTAAGGTTAAACAACCATCACGGCCCTCCACCAGCCAGATTCCTACATACTTTCCTCATCACATAACTCAAATGTTATGATGCATGGTCACATATAATGCTTACAAGTTCATAGACTTTTATCATGAATCATAGGCACAATTTCATATCATACTCATTTTTTTCAAGGTAAATAACAACCATACAATATAAACTCAACAAGACATAAAAAAAAACAAATAACAATGAGTTTAACACTGCCAAAGGAGTTCATAAACACAAGGAACGTAATAGCAAAAGTCGTATCCGCCAGCGGGTACAGTGAACCCGCCCACGCGGGTATTGTACCCCCGCCCAACGGTGTTTCACCCTGCCCAACTAGTCTGCGCGCCCGTTTTGAAAAAAGTTGCCAAAAGACTATCTAATCTATGACTCCTTACTTCCTCACATTCCTTCAAAACCCATCAAATCCCTATCTTAGGCATAAGGATGGGGAAAAGGTAAATAGATGAAAATAACAACATAAAAGACAAGGAAGAATACGGGGGAGCACTCACCTTTGGACATGTAAAGTTGAGTTCTAGGGTTTGAATTCTCCGGTTTCTATTCTTCCTCCTTCTTTCCTCTTCTCTTCCCTCTTTTCCCATTCTCTCTAACTTTTTTCTTCTTCTATTTTTTGACGGTTAAACCTAACCCCTCTTCTCTATTCCCTTATTATAACATGTGGGTGGGTATGTGGCTTAGTGGGCTTTAATCCTCTATTGGGCCCTAGATGCTTTTTTGGGCTGTATGATAATATTTCTACTAATTTATAATACTAAGGTATTAATAATAATAATAATATAATAATAATATAATAACATCAACACAACACAATAATAGTAATAATAATAATAATACCACAACAACAATAATAAATATAATATTAATAAGAATAGAAACAATAATAATAAGAATATAATAAGAATAACTTTAAGGCATCTTTTGTCTAATAATACACGGGAAAGGTCCTAGTAAGAGTTACGTTGTGGTTTATTTCTAGTACTTGAAATTTGGGTGTTACAACCCCTCGCTGTGGAGGTAATAGTTACATCCTTAAGAAAAACTTTAGGAAACTCTCTAACTACCTTCACAAGTTTAGGTCCAAGTCACCCTTGACTTCTAAGAAAGACAGGGTTATGTACCCTTGAGCTCCTTCTTATAAAAAAGTCTAAGCTTGGTTGGTAGTGATAAATCTAGAATCCTCAAAATTAGGAAAAATAAGGGATCTTTTGGCACAATCGATCATGATATGGTTGGAAGATAACCAATCCATCCCTATGATCACATTTAAATCTAATAATGGAAGGCAAAAATTTAACCTTGTAACTGTGTCGACTAACAGCAATTGGATAGTTAATACAAACAACAAAAGTTACTACAAGAGTAGTAATCTGGTTAGAAATAAGCAAGTCAAAAGATAAAGGACAAGTAAGAAACTACAACATCTCCATGCACTCATAGAAAATGAAAGAATGCGTGACACCTGAATCAAACAACATAGAAAGGAGATTACCAGCTATTTCACACTTGCCCTCTATCAAGTCATCAGAAGGGAAGGCTTTTACCCCATTCATAACCAACCACTATGGGCTTTACAGCGCTCATTGCATTCATTGTAGACTTCGTCTTTGTTGAGGCTCCATAATCTTGGGTAATATGGCCAGGCTTCTAGCATACATTGCTCTTCAAAGGGCACTAACTGATATAATATAGTTCTCCATTCCTAAAGCATTAAACCTCTTATGATCCAGCCTAAGGCATAATTAAGGAATGACTCTAAGAAGTTGAAACTTTAGACTGTTGAGGTCTAAAGGATTGTTGTTGTCCCTATAGTTTGCTATAAGGCTTCTTCTATTGCCTCCTCTTTTAGATCCAAACGATCCACTATCGAAAGTCTTCGCCACTCAGGTGCCAGATCCAACTGCTCTATTATCTTGAACTTTCTCACAAGTGTGGGGAAACTCCCTGGTAGTCATAGGGATTATCATCCTCTCTAGCTCATGCTCAAGCCTTCTTCGAACTTGTGGCACTATCATTCCTTGGTGATTGTTTGGGAGTTAAACTGGGCTAAGTATTCAAACATATTTGCATACTCATTCACGATCATATTCCCTTGGAACTCTATCTCCTCTGCATGCTTCACACTTACCAAGAAGTGCTTCTCTAAGAAGCATTCCCGAAAGCTAGCCTAGGTGACAACTTCACCTCGAGCCTCTATCAATTGCTAGGCTCCTTGCCATCAATACTCTGCTTCACCATAAAGGATGTACATGGCATTGGTGATTTTCTAGTCATTTGGAAAAGCCATAGCCTTGAAGATCTTCTCCATCTCTCGTATCTATAGATAAGCTATGTCCGGATCTAACTCACCCTTGAACTGCAAAGGGTCACTCTTTTAGAATTCAGCCAACCCCTGAAACTCGAGAGGCATGAGCAACTTCAGCAGTGACTTGGGATAACTCCAGTTGTGCCATAGTAGCTTGATGCTGCTGAGCCATGGCAGTTTACTATTGGGCCACAGTATTTTTCTGTTGAGCTATAACAGCAACCAATGTCTCCAAAGCTCTGGCAATCTAGGAGAAATCAACTGGAGGTGGTGATGGTGGGTTAGGTCCCCTCATCAAGATCTTACAAAACCAACCGTAACAAAAATAATAAGCTCACAAGTAGCAAGATCGCTTCTTTCACAGAAGGACCCACACCATCACAACACAACCAAAAATTAGCATACATAACCACATAAAAGCATGTGGAACTTATTTCCTATATGTTCACCTAAAAGACACGACCAACTTTGATACATAAATGTAATGACCCACTGTCTCTACTAGACAACGCCACCTTTCTTGCTATTTGTTAATATATATATATATATATATATACATATATACATTCTTATTCTTTTGTTTTTAAAAGAAAACTAGTCGTGATTAACATACAACTGAACATAATTGTCAAGATGTACATGTATACATGAAAGACCATTTATCTCAACCAAGATCAATCATGAAATATACATATGAATCAAAGATTTAGAAAACATACGTGTCAACGCCACTACCAAAAATATACATCAGGAAGGGAGAGGGATACAAAACATACTCACTAAAGCTGGTCAAGCTATATATCAAATCTCAAAAGTAAAACATCTATCTAAAGAATAACAAAAGTGAGATTATGATTCATCACATCTCCTCATCTCTAAGTCGGCTGCTCCATCATCAACTCTAAATGGTTGGATCAACAAAAGGCTTACATCTGCTCCCATGTCAACGATGTGATCATCACAGGCACGAACCATACATGAAAAATAGTGCAAGGGTAAGCTTACTTAAAACAACATGACATATAATCAAAAGAAAAACAACAAATAACGAAATCATACTTGTTCAACCAAAAAGAGAATATACATGTCAATCACCATTATATATATATATATATATATATATATATATATATACACATATATATATATACATATACATAGTAGCACCACAGACACATCCATGATGCATGACCACATCACAAATCAATTTCACCATCCACTATGGTAATACAAGAAGACACTACTTTTGAGAGATTTCCAACATTTTGAGCGACTAACACAGACATATTTTGTAACATAGTGCCATCCACTACTATTAGGGAACACCATAACTCTAATCTATGGATAGAATCAAGTGGTTGAACAAGATAGATATGTGTGGGTAGTGGTTGATCACGACATGTAATACCCTAATTTTCCCTTATCTAATTTTTATTTTCTAATATTTTTTATCTTTGTGCTAGATAGTGATCTTAAAATTATGACTATGTCATTATGTTCAAAACGTCAAACAATGTTTAGCTGAGATTTTTAATAAATATTTTATAGGACAAAATCAAGTGAAAGACCATTTTACCCTTGAAATCCCTAAATTAGTTAAAATAGGTGAAAATGATTAATAATTAGAAAAAAAATTACATTTAGGCTTAAATTCATGTTTTGAATAATAATATATATTTTTGAGAATTTTTAAGATTTTTTGAGATTCTTGCGTGAAATGATCAAAATGTCCTTACAGGCTAAAAAAAGCCGAAACAGAGACTTTTTGATATTCAAAGTTTACAAGAAAATTCTCTAGACTATATTTTTGTATAAAATTAATTTTTCTAAATTAATTTATAATTTTTAGTTTTAAATAATTAAAAACCCATTTAAGGTAGAATTTTAGCTTAGAAATGTATAGGTTTAATAAATAATTGTAAAAGGAAAAACATAAGAGATAAAATTTTATCAATTTCCTACATGGGCTAGCAATTTAGACGTCCAAATGTGGGATGAAATGGGCCTCCTTTAGTAAGCCCAAAATCTAGGTCCAAGTCCAAATTAAATGGAATTTAAAATTAAGATGAAAATGACACATTATTTTAATATTTAGTTACTTATGGATAAACACAAGTTACTTTAGGATAAGTATTTGTTTCTTATAGATAGATATTAGTTTATAAGAGATAAGGTCATGGATAACTACAAAACTTCTTAGATTTAGTAAATCTTGTATAAGATTTGCTAGCCCACCAAAATTGCCTATATAAAGGCCAAGGCTCCTAACATTTTTGCATTCATTTTCTCTCTTCCTCTCTCTCCCTTAGGTTGGACAAACTCCTTCTCTCTAAAATTTTTTCTCCTAGCTTCCATCTTGGTGGATTTAAGGCCTCGAACATAACAGAGCCTCCATTAAAGCCTAAGTCTTCAAGCTTTGACCAAGTCCTTCTCCATCACCAAGGTAAAGGGAAGGGGGAGGAGGGGGGATTACCTCTTTTCTTTTCTTTTTCATTTACACAATATTGTGGGAGAGATTTGGCCCCCAAATCTCATTTAGTTTCTATTTTTCCTTATTATATGTATATGTTGTTTATGATAATTTCTATGGCTGTATATTTTATGTGATGATCTTGTGATGGTTTATTGTCTTGGATAATTTATATGATTTTTATTATTATTTTTAATGTTGAGATTTATTGTGGTTATATGGTGTTGATGTTGTTTATTATCATTAAAAATTACTTTATGATGATTATTGTAACGACCCATTATAGCTACAATAAAAATTCATACATTAAGGAATATTAAATAATAAAGATTAAATACCTCTATGATATCATTTATATTATAAAATATCTACAAGAACTAAAATCATATGGCATACTCGCCAAATAATACAACTCAAGGGAGAGGGGTACAAAAGGAAACTGTCTACAGCTGGTCAAAATATACACCATGTACAAAACTATCAAAAAGCTACCCAACTGGGGTCTTCTCCTGAGACCTTAATCATCTGCTATGAGAAATTGGGTTTGTTGAAGTTTCACCCTTTGCTCCCATGCCAAAAGATGTGATCATCATTGTCACAACAACATGTAACAACAACTAGCATTAACGACAACCACAGCAAAACAAACAGCAAGGCAAGGGTAAGCTTACAAAACAAAGATAAACATACAATACCAATTCCATTTCATTTAATCAATTAACATACTAATTTGGCATTAAATTCATCAAAGACAAACATATAATATACAAAAGCTCCTTGACCATTTCATAAAACTATCAATATACTAATATGAAATCCAATTCACAAAAGAATAAGTTTCCACAACATTACTACACAACACACCATGCTTTTAGCACCAACAAATCAATGCATGAATGACACGACTCTTGAGAGATTTACTACATTTTGGGCGATCAGCTAGGTCTTACCCTCTACCATGGCCTTCCAAGCACTGTTTAGGAATTGCCAAAACTCTAATCTCTAAATAAACTTAGTAATTCGTCAGGATAGGTGTATGTGGATGGTGGATTACTATGATACAAGGCCTACACTGTCTTGGCCACCTTCAGAATTGCCTATCCACTCATCCTCGAGGCCTGTCTTTCTGACCCCACGTCTTATCCAAGCACTAAGTTGAAGGCTTGTTTGAGTTGCAGCTCCTATCAACTTACATGCCTACCTGTACATGGCTTGAGGCTAACACAACCTCAACCAACAATATATGTATGCAAATGCATGATTCACCACAACATCAATTCAATCACAACAATTCATCAATATCCACAAACACACACACACACACACACACACACACACACGTGTATATATATATAGGCCTAATCCAGCCCCATGCATTGTCAACAGGCAAGGCTCTATCTAAGCAGCACCATACCTCGTGAGAAGTCTCACACGTCTTAGGTGAGGTCCTATTTAAGCAACAACACCCTCTGTAAGATTTCTCACCATCACAACATAACATAACCAGTGATGGTTCAACTTGAGCAACCCTCCACCTAACTACCACTTTCCAACAAATTCTTACATGTTACATCTGAATATCATCTCACTTAGTGGTCTATATGCTCGCTCAGCGGGTACCTTCCACATTGAGAGCATACATTCCCTCTTCAAAGTTTTTTGCTCAGTGACTAGAAGCCCCGCTTAGTGAACTCAACTCCAGAGATTACCCCTTTCTCTATGCCCAAGGTTCTTGCTTAGCAACAATAGGGGTCGCTCAGCAAATCCAAACTTTCCTTTCACACTTCGCTCAGCGAGTATAAGTCTCACTCAACGATTAGCCACTCCTGAGAATAGCCAAGTCTCAGATATGATCCTCGCCTAGAAAACATATCTTTCCTTCAGCGAGATATTTACAACAGAGAGCAATAACTCTCCAGGTCTCCAATTTGCTCAATGAATACTAGTTTCACTTAGCAAACTCCTTTCGAGCACTCCGGAATACTTACTTCTCACCTAACGAGTACTTTACTTGCTTAGGGAGCCACTTGCTGGTAGATTTCCAAAATTCTCATGATCATTCACTCAACGCATTTCCTTTTTTTCGCACTCATTCATCCTACCACAAGAACACTCGCTCAGCAACAACAGGGGTCACTCAATGAATCCTCAACTCGATGGTCTCACCTCAATCCCAAGGGCACTCTCGCTCTGCGAGGCCCTTAGTCGCTCAGCGACTCTCTTCGAACAAAACCCAAAAATCTAACCTTTTCACTCATCCTTACTCTAATTTAGCCCAATCAAGATACAACAAATTCATACAACATCCACAATCAATATATCCAACAGTTTTTTGCAAACAAGACCACATTCACCAACAAATCATTCAAGGCTTAAGAGAAACCCATTTTAACAACAAAGTCCCATAAAACTCAAATCCAATCAGTTTTTAACACAATCCAATGTGATAGTCACACTTAACAACAATCAACTAGTAGGATTACAACTAAACTAAGCTTCCCGCACCTTTAAAAGTTTTCGAATTTGAAATTTGGTTTCTTAAGAATATGGTGTTTTAAGCCAAATCTTCAAAGAATCAACCCTCCTCCCACCAAAACATTGAATTGGGGTTTGAAATCCTTGGACACCTTTAATAAACTTGAGAGATTTGGAGAAAGATGAAGAGAAAATAGAGAAAAGAAATGAGAAAAATCTCTTTCTCCACCCCTTTTTATACTTTAGACCCTCTAAAGCTTTTACACGAACTTTGGGCTAACTGAGGCTCATAACTCATCTTACCAATCTCCATGGCTTATAACTAGTCCAACTCAACTGTTTTCCCCCCAATATCACCCCAACAACACATCAAATTGGCTCAAGCACATATTTCAAGTCCACCTAAATTCAAAGTAGAATTTCAAATAAACAATACCAAACCATCACCATACATAATAATTCACACACAACAACAATTTATTTATTTATTTTAATAACCTATATTACATATCTAATTTTCATTTTTTAGTTATCAAAACACTAAATCATACATTAAGAAAACACAAAGTTACAATCCTCCTTAATAAGGAAAATTTTCGTCCTTAAAAATTCTCTTACCTAGGAAAAGATTCAGATATTGCTCCTTCATTTTCTCCTCCAATTCCTATGTAGATTCTCCAGTCACATCATTCCATACCAATCTAACTAACTAGATATCCTTGCCTTTTTAGTGTTTCGTCCTTTTGTCCACGATCCTTACTAGTAGCACTGCATAAGTCAAGTCTTTCAAACTTGTACCAAATTCAATTCTATGATATGCGTAAGGTTATGGATATACTTCCTCAATTAAGATACATGGAAGATGTCGTAGATATTGGATAAGAAAAGTGGTAAAGCTATCTGATAAGTAATAGGTCCCACTCGATGAAGAATCTGGTAAGGGCCGAGAAACTTAAGAGTAAGCTTTCTAGATTTGATTGCCCTGCCAACTCCAGTCACCGGGGTGACCCTCAAGAAAACATGATCACCCTCCTCAAACTCAAGCAGTCACCTACTCTTCTCAGCATACAACTTTTGATGACTTTGGGTCCTCAAGTTTTCCTAAATCTTCTTTAATTTCTCTATCATCTGCTATATCAACTCAGGTCCCATAAGTATAATCTCTCCACCTTGATACCAACACAATGGTGTCCTACACCTTCGACCATACAAAGCTTCAAATGGTACCATTCTTATGCTTGCATGGAAACTATTATTGTAAGTGAATTCCACCAAATGCAGAATATCATCCTAACTTCGAAAAGGATCTAACACAAACATTCTTAGGAGATCCTCCAAAGATTGAATTGTCTTCTCAAACTAGCCATTTCTCTATAGGTGACATGCAAAGCTAAGCCTCAACTTTGTACCTAATGCTTGATGCAAACTCTGCTAGAACCTCGACGTAAACCTTGGATCTTTATCAAAAATAATGCTCAAAGGCACTCCATGCAAATGTACAATCTCCTTAATATATAGCTACGTCAATCTCTACAAGGAATACTTGATATTAAAAGGTAAGAAGTGAGCGTACTTCATCAACCTATCAACAATGACCCAAATAGCATCAACGCCTCTCACCATTCTAGGCAAACTCATTACAAAGTTCATGGTGATGCTATCCCACTTCCACTCAGGTATCACTATCATCTGTAACATCCCATTGGGTCGTTGGTGTTCTAACTTGACCTTCTAATAGGTCAGACAAGCTGCAACATACTCAGCCACATCCTTCTTCATACCTAACCACCAAAATATCTTCTTCAAATCTCAATACATCTTGATAGTACTTGGATGCAAGCTCAACCTACTCTTATGACCTTCTTCTAAGATAAGCTTTTTCAATTCAAGATCTTTTGGCATACATATTATTCCCTTGAATGTCAAAATGCCATCTAGCACCCAAGTTGAAATTGATCGCCTTATCGGTGCCCAATAATTCCTTAGTCTTGCAAAGACTAGGATCTGCGTGTGTTTCCCCTTGATCATTTCCAAGAAATCACTAGCCATTGTAATCATACCATAGCTGATATGATCTGGTGACAACTTTACATACAAGTTTAGTCTCTGAACCTCTCTACCAATTCCAACTTTTTCACCATCAACCCCGACATATGTACGGTCTTTCTACTCATGGCACCAACTACCACATTTGCTTTACCAGGATGGTACATCAACTGGAAATCAAAATCCTTCAGGTACTCCATCCATCTTCTCTGTCTCATGTTTAGCTCTTTTTGATGAAACAAGTACTTCAAACTCTTGTGATCACTAAACACCTCAAACTTTGCTCCATATAGGTAATGCCTCTATATCTTTAAGGCAAACAACACCGTGGCTAACTCCAAGTCATGTAGGATAGTTCCTTTCATGATTTTTCAATTGCCTTGACATATAAGCCACAACCTTCCCATGCTATATCAGTACACAACCCAATCCTTGATGAAAAGCATCATAGTAAACCTCGAAAGGCTCATTAGGATCAGGTAGTTCTAAGACAAGAGTAGTTAACCTTCTCTTCAACTTTTGGAAGCTATCTTCACAAGCTTCTGTCTAAGAAAAAGGTTGATTTTTACTAGTGAGTTGGGTCAACAGTGCAACTATTTTCAAGAATCCTTCTATAAATCTTGGGTAATACCCAGCCAACCCAATAAAACTCTTGATTTTAGTAGCTATCTTCGGGCACTCCAATCTCAACACAGTCTCAACTTTATCAAGATCAACTCCAATCTTGTCGGCTGATATTACGTGACCTAAGAACTTCACTTTATCCAGCTAGAATTCACACTTAGACAGTTTGGCATACAATTGTTTCCTTCAAAATCCCCAACACTGTCCTCAAGTGTGCTTTATGCTCTTTATATGAATAAGAATAGACTAGAATATCATCAATAAACACAACGATGAACCTATCCAAGAAAAGGCAAAAGATCCTATTCATATAGTCCATAAATATAAATAGCATCAACACATATTCATAATGCCTATACCGAGTCCTGAAAGCAGTCTTCGGTATATTTTCATCCTTTACCCGTATCTAATGGTATCCAAATCTTAAATCTATCTTTGAGAACACCTTTGCTCCCCTCAATTGGTCCATCAAATCATCAATCGTTGGTCATGGATATTTATTCGTGATCGTAATCTTATTTAACTACTTGTACTCCACACTTAACCTTGTGCTACCATCTTTTTTCTTTATTAGCAAGATTGGTGCTCCCCAAGTAGAAAAATTAGGTCTAATCATCTTCTTCTCTAACAACTCCTCAACTTGTTTCTTTAACTTAACCAACTCTGTGGGTGCCATCCTTTAAGGAGCCATTAACACCGGTCTCGCTCCTAAAACTAAGTCTATACTAAGCTCCACTTCTTTCTATAGAGGTACACCAGGCACATCCATGGGAAAAACTTTAGGAAACTATTTAACTATTGTCATTGAGTTCAAATTCATATCACTCTTGACTTCCAAGAAAGATAGGATCATATACCTTTGAGCTCCTTCTTGCAAAGAAGTCTAAGCTTGGTTAGCAATAATGAATCCAAAACTCTCTATACTAGGAAAGATCAAAGTCTTCCTGGCATAATTAATCAGAATATGGTTGGAAGACAACCAATCCATCCCAAAAATCACATCCAATTCAAACAAAGGAAGATAGATCAAATTGACCTTATAACTACGCCTACAAACAACAATCAGGTGGTTGGCACAAACAACTGATGTCTCCACAAAAGTAGCAGTCGGCGTAAAGACAAGCAAATTAAATGACAAAGAACATGTTGGCAACTGTAACTTCTCCACACACTCATATGAAATAAAAGAATGTGTAGCACCAGAGTCAAACAAAACAGACAAGGAATTACCAATTATCTCACATTCACCTCAAATTAGATCATCTTAACGAGTAGCTTTTGCCCTACTCATGGCGAAAACACGACCAGTTGACATAGGTCTCGTAGTCCTTACGACATTTATAGTGAACTTTGCCTTTACTAAAGCTATACAATCTCTAGCTATGTGTTCTGGTTACTGACACTTATAACAAACATCGCTTTTCAAAGGGCACTGGCTAATATAGTGTGGCCCTCTACACCTGTAACATCGAACCTCCTATGGTATAGTCTTGGTGTGACCGATGAACGACTCTAAGAGCTAGAAACTCCAGACTGTTGAGGTCTAGAAGATTGTGGCTGACTCTAAGGTCTGCTAAGGGGCTTCCTCCACTCCTTCCTCTCTAGGATCCAGATGATCCATTGCCTTGAGTCCTCACCATTTGGTTGCCATACTCCAACCGCTTAACCATTTTGGACTTTTCCACAAGAGTAGGAAACTCCCTAATAGTCATGAGGACTATCATCCTCTTCAACTCATGCCTCAAACCTTCCTCAAACTTATGGCATCTCTATTGCTTAGTACTTGCTTGTGAGTAAAACCAGGCCAAATACTCGAACTTACCTGCATACTCGCTCACAGACATGTTCCCTTGATACAGTCTCAAGAACTCTATCTACTTCAAATGCCTTGCACTTGCTAAAAAATACTTCTCCAGGAAGCATTCTCGAAAACTAGCCTAGGTGATAACCTCAGCCCGGGCCCTTATCAGTTGTTGGGTTCTTTGCCACCAATACTCTGCTTCAGCTACTAGCATGTATGTGGTATAGGTGACTTTTTATCATCTAGGCAAGCCATTGCCCTGAAAATTTTCTCTATTTCCCGTGTCAACAGATTTGCTGCATCTGGATCTAACTCACCCTCAAACTGGGGTAAGTCACTCTTTCGCAGCCAACCCTTAAAATTCGAGAGGCACAGCAACATAAATAGCCTCAGCGACGGCTCAAGACAACTCCAACTAAGCCATAGCAGCTTGATGCTGCTGAGCTATGGCTGTCTGTTGCTGGGCCCTAGTGTTTTACTATTGGGCTATAGTAGCAACCATCACTTCCATAACTCTAGCTATTTGGGAGAAATCAACTAGAGGTGGTGGTGGTAGGTTAGATCCCCTTATCGAGATTCTGCAAAACCAACCATAGTAACGATAGCAACTTATAAGTTAGTCAAACATGATCACTTTACTCATGGAAGGATCCAAACCAAACAACACAATAGAAAAAATTCACACCAATCAACACATCATAGACTCATAATATAAGCATACTAGACCTATTTCCTATCCTAAAAGACATGACTGACTTTGATACTAAAAAGTGTAACGGCCCCACTATCACTACAATACTACATTACAACTTTATACATTAAGGAATATTAAATAATAAAGACTAAATACTTCTATGATGTCATCCATACTATAAAATATATACAAAAACTGAAATCATATGGCATACTCGCCAAATAATACAATTCAAAGGAGAAGGGTACAAAATGAAACTCCCTACAACAGTTCAAAATATACATCATGTACAAAACTATCAAAAAGTTACCCAACTAGGGTCTTCTAACATCTCCAGCTGAAACCTCCATCATTCGCTATGGGTCTACTGAAGCTTCACCCCTTGCTCCTATGCCAAGAGACATGATCATCACAGTCACAGCAACATACAATAAAAACTAGCAACAACGGCAACCACAGCAAAACAAATAGCAAGGCAAGGGTAAGCTTACAAAACAAAGACAAACATATAATATACAAAAGTTCCTTGTCCATCTCATAAAACCATCAATATACTAATATGAAATCCAATGCACAAAAGAATAAGTTTCGACAACATTATTACACAACACACCATGCTTTTTAGCACCAACAAGTCAATGCATGAATGACACGACTTTCAAGAGATTTACTACATTTCGTACACCCAACCATGGCCTTCTAAGCACCACTCAAGGATTTCCAAAAGTCTGATCTATGGATAAGCTTAGTGGTTTGTTAGGATCAGTGTTTGTGGGTTTGGCTTACCATAATGTAAGGCCTGCACTGCCTTGGCCCCTTGTGGAATTACACATCCACTCATCCTCGAGTTCCATCTTTCTGACCCTATGTCTTATCCAGGCACTAGGTTAGAGGCCTGTTTGAGTCACAACTCTTGTCAACCAACCAACTTACATGCCTATTCACACACGGCTTAAGGCCCACACAACCTCAACCGACAATATATGCATGCAAATGCATGATTCACCACAACATCAACTCAATCACAACAATTCATCAATATCCATCTATGAATGTATATAGCAACATAATACCACATGGCTTATTCAGCACCACCTGTGGTCCAATTATCTCTACGAACTCTATGCAAGCCCAATCCAGCCCCATGCATGGTCAACAGGCAAGACTATCCAACCAGCAGCTACCTCATGAGAAGTCTCATATGTTTTATGTGAGGTCCTATCTAAGCAACCTGTACCTTCTTCAAGATGTCTCACCATCACAACATAACATAACTAGTGGAGGTTCTACCTGAGCAACCCTCCACCCAACTACCGCTTTCCAACAAATTCTTACATATCACAACAGAATATCTCTTTGCTCAGTGGTCCATATGCTCACTCAGAGAGTACCTTCCACACAAAAAGCATACTTTCACTCTTTGAAGGTTCTCGCTCAACAAGTATAATCCCTGCTCAATGAACTCAACTCAAGAGATTACCCCCTTCTTTGTACCCAGGGTTCTCGCTTAGCGATAACAGGGGTTGCTTAGCAAATCCAAGCTTTCCTTTCACACTTCGCTCAATGAGTATAAGTCTCGCTCAATGACTAACCACTCTAGAGAATAGTTAAGTCTCAAATATGATCCTTGCCTAGCGAACATATCTTTCGCTTAGTGAGATATTTACAACAAAAAGCAATAACTCTCCAGGTCTCTAATTCCCTTAACAAATACCAGTTTCACTTAGCAAACTCCTTTCGAGCACTCTAGAATACTCACTCCTCACCTTGCGAGTACTCTATTCGCTCAGTAAGCCATTTTTTAGAAAATTTTGAGAATTTTCATGATCATTCACTAGTGAATCGATTATCGCTCAGCGAATTTCCTCTTTTCCTTACTCATTCATCCTACCTTAAGAACACTCGCTCAGCAACAACAGGGGTCGATCAACGAATCCTCAACCTGACAATCTCACTTCAGTCCTAAGGGCACTCTTGCTAAACAAGGCCATTTATTGCTTAACGACTCTCTTCAAATAGAACCCCAAAATCTAACCTGTTCACTCATCCTTGCTCTAATTTAGCTCAATCAAGATCCAACAGATTCATACAACATCCAAAATCAATATATCCAATAGATTTTTGCAAACAAGACAACATTCACCAACAAATCATTCAAGGCTCAAGAGAAACCCATTTTGACAACAAAGTCCTACAATACTCAAATCCAATTAGTTTTCAACATAATCCAATGTCATAATCACACTTAACAATAATTAGCCAGTAAGATTACAACTAACGTAAACTTCCCTTACCTTTAAAAGTTTCCAAATTTGAAATTTGGTTTCTTGAGAATATGGTGTCTTGAGCTAGATCTTCAAAGAATTAACCTTGCTCTCACCAAAACAGTAAATTAGGGCTTGAAATCATTGGATACCCTTAATAAACTTGAGAGATTGAGAGAGATGAAAAGAAGAAAGAGAAAATAAATGAGAGAAATCTCTCTCCACCCTTTTTTATACTTTAGAGCCTCTAGAGTTCTCACACGAACTTTAGGCGAACTGAGGCTTATAACTCATCTAACCACTCCCTATGGTTCATAACTAGTCCCACTCAACTATTTTTCCCTCAATAGCAACAATATCACCCCAACAATGCATCTGATTGGCTTAAGCACATATTTTAAGTTCCCTAAATTCAAACTAAAATTTCAAATAAACAATACCAAACCATCACCATACACAACAATTCATTCACAACAACAATTTATTTATCTATTTATTTTAATTACCTATATTACATATCTAATTTCCACTTTTTAGTCATCAAAGCACTAAATCATACCTTAAGAAAACACAACGTTACAATTATATTGTGAAAAAAACATGGTTTATTCTCCATCCATGGTTTCCGATTTTCATAGATACAAAGAGGAGAAAAATTTTATTTTGACCATTATTATTATTATCATTTTTATTATTAATAAATTCTTGTAATAATAAAATATGATAACTTTATGTTGAAAATACTAAACTAAAATGTGAGAAGTAGCTCTCGG
This sequence comes from Spatholobus suberectus, assembly GCA_004329165.1. Classification (NCBI taxonomy): domain Eukaryota; kingdom Viridiplantae; phylum Streptophyta; class Magnoliopsida; order Fabales; family Fabaceae; genus Spatholobus; species Spatholobus suberectus. The sequence goes on along the minus strand of CM014730.1, from coordinate 528,068 downwards.
CCATAAGCTATTACAAATAGTAGAAACTTATTTTTATTTATAGTAATTATCATAAATTACTTCACAATTGCTAATTAATTTTTAAAAAAAATAAAAGTTGCAATTTGGGCTTAGAAATAAATAGTATGCATTCATGAGTTATCCATTGAAGCTTTTGAAGGGACTATGAAGTTAAAGATTGTTTAGGTATCAAAATAAATCATTATCTTAATTTGCACTTGAAATATTGGAGAATAAATTTAGAAATTTCAATAGTCATTAAGCTTATTGAGATAATGGGTTTTCTTTATAGAAGGAGGGAGAGAGATAAAAGAGAATAAAACACTTAGTTGATATTACCTATGATGTATTACAATGTAATGGGATATGTTCATATTAAAGCTAGTTTTTCTTGCTATATTATGTTGATATGAAATAATTCCATCCAATAGGCAATGATTCCTAAAGATCCTAGTGTGAATGAAAGGTTTTACTATTTTTCTCTTTCCCAAATTGAGGACCCTAACATTTCTGAAAGAGAAAGAAACACACAAGAAGGGGGGAGGTTGAATTGTGCATTTGAAAACTTTTTCTTGATTTAAAACAAATTCAAAAGCGTTTTGAGCATAAGGATAGAGAAGACCAGAACACAGAGAATTTTATATTGATTCACTCAACCTTGAGCTACGTCCAGTCACTTCACCTAGGAGGTATTCACTAACCAACCTTGGTTACAAGTATTCTTCACAGCCTCCTCAGGCTTTACAACGTAATCACACCAGATTGCTTAACCCAAGTATTCTTTCTCACTAAGCCTCTCTAGGCTTTCACAATAGATATAGTTGTTTTTACAAAGAGAATCAACTCACAAAGTGAGGATGTAAAAGATTAAGCACAATCCACAATTGTTTCAGAGAGTTTTTAGCTATCGTCCAATGGACGCTTAAAGGAATAATTTACAGTCAGTGTTCTTGAGCTTTTTGCTTGATTCATCACTCTATCTTCTCTTTCATCTTCTTTCTTCTTTCTTGGTATATATATAGTCTTCAAGGAAAAAGAGCCGTTAAAGCAGATTTGGCTTCAATCTTCAAGAAAGAGATGTGCGTATCGAGCTTCCAAACAGAACAGAAAAGGTAGCTTTTAAGCTTGCACCAAAGTGCTGGCAGTCTACTTTTCTGAACATTCTTCATTTGGCTTGGCAGCTTGATAAGTTGACTTGCTTTTCTACATTATTATGCCTTTGCACTAGAATGTTTCTGTCTACCATTTAATGCTTGAAATATTTGAACGTTAGATCTCAAAAATGGCAAGGCTATAGTCTCAAAAATATATATAATAAAACTTTGTAGACTGGACGAGTATTTTAAAACTTAGCCGTTAAGGAGCTTTCGTCTATATGTGTCTAATGCTAGCGTTTGATCTTAAGGCATAATCCATGAAAAGAGACTTACTCTTGGATGGTCCTGATATGCAAGTCTATTTTATGCTTGTTTAAGTATGGCATGTTGGACGCCATGAGATTGGACGCTGTGGATCTGTTAAAATCAATTAAAGACTTCAACTTTAATAATTTTGTTATCTTCAAAACCTGGAGGACTAGATGCTTCAACATCTTTGGTTCCAACAATCTCCCCCTTTTTGATAATGACAAATCTTATTAAATTTTAAGTTTTGCAAATATATAAGATAAAGAGAGCGCATATATAAAAAGAGTTTCGATAAACTTACTATGCTCCCCCTAAGTCTGATATAACATAATTTGTGACCTAAGACATACAAGATATTAGTCTAGAAAAGTTCATGACAATTATCAGATTTGCACAAATGGGATATTAAAGCGAATAAGTATCCGAGCAATGAAGTATTAGGCAATGAATAAGTATCAGAACAGTCAATCAGAGACATAGTAAACAAATAAGGAAAAGACATCATACAGAAAAGCTTGCATTCAATTTATTGAATAAAACTTAAGCCTATATACAGACAACTTTATTTTCTCCCCCTTTGTCATTATTAGAAAGAACAAAGGAAAAAAAGATTCATCATTGTCACTTGGGTGTTGGTAGATGAGGAGGTGGTGAAGGTTGTGGTGTGTGGAGAAGTTTTTGTTGGTTCTGAAGTATTTGTTGTAGAAGGGTGAGGGTGGGTTAAAGTGCACATACTGTTGAATGGTGGGATCAACAGTAGAGATAGGTGGAGGGGCAATAGTGGAGATGGGAAGGCTTGTCGAGGCTTGAGAACTGGGAGTGTAACACCCTAAGGGGCATTACCGTAACTAGGTCTAGATTTAAAAAAAAAAAAAAACTTAAAAAGGTAGAAACAACATACAAATGCTAATTATAAATATAATTAAATATTATATACGAACAATACAATTAAAAAAAAAACATGCCAATATAACTCATCTATTACCCGAAGGTATCATACAAAATATAAAGAAGAATACAAAAACATAATATAAACTAGACTACGTTTTCTTGCACGTGACTCTAAGCTCCATCTGCGCATGTCTTCACTTGTATCCTGAAAAATGGGAAACTTAAAGGAATGAGACATAATGTCTTAGTGAGTGCTCTGAGGACTCTACAGCTGGGTTAGACTCTTCTATTCAGACAACCCTCATCATTTATCTTTTATGGCTTTAAACTCACTAGGTCTTTCATAATTCGCCATACCTACGGTCTAACCTACACCTTTTAATCTTCAATACTTTCTGTGTTACTCTCTCATTCTCCTGACTGTCATATTAGTTTACTATCTCATTCTCAATCTAAGAACTCTTTCTTACCCAAAATGCTCTCTAGTATTTAAACCCTTCATGTTTAGATTTTACTTTTCTTTCCTTTAATATTTAAGGTTGTTCTCTATGGGTCAAGTCTAAGGTCACAGACATTCTAAAATACTTTTGACCCTCCCTTAACACTCATCTTAATACCGTCATTTTGTTTTCTCTTATATGTCTTATACCTTTCTATTACGCTGTGTGGGGACTCACTCTTTCTCTACCTCATTCACAACTATTATTATCCAACTAGGACCCTCACAACACTATCCTAGGGCCCAGCCTCTTACTTATCCTTGAGGTAGCAAACACAATTAATTACAAGCATACATTTATTTCACATCTTTTGCCTAGTAACTAGACATACACATCATTTTGTTTCATCAAGCAAGCATGACATACATGCATAACATGAGCACATATACATAATCTTGACAAGTTATCACAATACACAATCACATTTCATACGTGTACACATTACATCATTCGCTTATGAACAAGGTCACATAGAATTCACATAATTACAACGTAGCACACTTCAACATATCACACTACAACAAGATACATATGCATGCTATGTTCCTAAACTACTACTCCTACATATGTGGTACCAACCTAAACTTTTCAGAAAGTAGACTAGGAGTAAATGCAGGCCATAAGAAGCGTCATCGGTACCGATGCCTTCGACTTTCGCACCCTCAACTAGCATGATATCCCCCGGTGACTAGTCAATGCTTACAGCTTTCATAGACTTTTATCATGAATCATAGGCACAATTTCATATCACACTCATTTTTTCAAAGTAAATAACAACCATACAATATAAACTCAACAAGACATAAAAAAACAAATAACAATGAGTTAAACACTGCCAAAAGGAATTCACAAACACAAGGAACATAATAGCAAAAGTCGTATCCGCCCAACGGTCCAACGAACCCACCCAACGAGTTCGTGCCGAAACCCAACCCGCCCAACAGGTCCGCGTCAAGACCCAACCCGCCCAGTGGGTTTGTGCGCTCAGCGCCAAGGCAAAATCCAATTTTTGAAGAAAAGTCACCAAAAGACTATCTAATCTATGAATTCCTTACTTCCTCACAATTCCTTCAAAACCCATCAAATCCCTAATCTTACGCATAAGGAGGGGGAAAAGGTAAATAGATGAAAAATAACAACATAAAAGACAAGGAAAAATATAGGGGAGAGCACTTACCCTTGTGGACATGCAAAGTTGAGTTCTAGGGTTTGGATTCTCCGGTTTCTATTCTTCCTCCTTCTCTTCCTCTTCTTCTTCCCTTCTTTTCCTCATTCTCTCTAACTTTTCTCTTCTTTTATTTTGTGATGGCTAAACCTAACCCTCCTTCTCTATTCCCTTCTTATAACATGTAGGTGAGTATGTAGCTTAGTGGGCTTTAATCCTCTATTGGGCCCTAGAAGCTCTTTTGGGTTGTATGATAATATTTCTACTAATTTATAATACTAAGGTATTAATGAGAATAATAAGAATAAGAATAATAATAACAACAACAATAATAATAACAACAATAAATATAATAACAACAACACAACACAACACAATAATAATAATAATAATAATAGGAAATATAATAACAATAATTCTTAAGACATCTTTTTGTCTAATAACATATGAGAAGGGTTTTACTAAGAGCTACCTCGTGGTTTATTTCTAGTACTTGAAATTTGGGGTGTTACAGGGAGTAAGCGGCGGTGGAGGTGTTGGGGATGGTGGTTGAGAAGGTGATGAGGATCAAGAAGGGCATTCAAGAGGAAAGGAAAGAGCAAAGAGGAAAGAACCCTTAATTGGGTCAAAAGGGCCCAAGAAGAAAAATACTAAAAGAGACGATCATATGATTGGGCTAGGAACACCTACAAGGAGAAGAGTAAAGAGACCCAAGGAACATTTAGAGGTGATCAACACACTACAAGATCATGCCTAAAAAGGGAGAAGATAGCCCAAGATGGTGCACTTAATTCAAGTTGAAGAAGGCCCAACTCAGGGGACTTAATAATGCACCAACCATAGGCCTGCAACCTGAATTTTATTCAATTTAAATGTTTTTAGATCATATTTTAATTGTAATAAATGGGTTGGTTTAATGCTAATTAGGAGCCCAAGTTTAAATCCTAGATTAAGTTGCTTTTGAATTGAATTTAAATTGCAATTTGGGCCTTAAGCTTTCTTGGGCCCTTGTTTATGTTCTTTAGAATTAGGGTTAGCCTCCTTGGAATAAACTCTATAAATAAAGATGTAATTCCTTTCATTTGGACAAAAAGTTGAATAAGATTGAAGTTTTTACTCATTTGTGAGTGTGAGTAGAGCATTGGCTCCTCTTTTTGGTTCTTGGATTAGAACCTTTTGATTCTTATCAAAGGTTTCCATACCTTTGTGACGAATCTTCGCTTGGCTTATCACTCTCCATAGAGTGTGGCGCCTTCTTTCACCTTCCTTCCATTGCGTTTTCTTTATTTTATTTATCACTCCAATTTTCTTGTTCTTTCTATTTCGTCTTGTTAATTCTCTTACTATTATTTTTTTGTGCGCAATTTACCGTAACTCTCTTATCTATTTGCGCAAGTCTTATCTTCTACCTTTCTTCATTTTCTTGTTCCTATAATTTTTGTTACAAGATAACCAACTCAAGGACAATCCGTAAAAATAATATGAATCCTCTCAAGATCATATTAGAAGGGGTTGGTGGTTGATCTTCGGTGGGTGGAGGGGGTGCTTCCAAAAACTTCAAGGTGGGGATTTGAAGTTGGTAAGGATGTGGGGTTGTCCATGGGTAGGGAGGTTGGAAAATGTTGGGGTGTGTTAAGGAAGCAATCAAAGTATGGAGAATGGAAGTTTCTAAACCAAGGATTGGATGCACATCCGTTGGACAGACAAAGGTAGCAGAAGTGTCTGAGAAGTGAAAGACACAAGTTGGATGTTGCATGTACTCACAATTCATTGCGGTTGGAATTTGGGCCTTGTCGTCTTGCAAGATTCCACTGCTGGATGCTTCTTGTTCACAAGTTAACATATCTTGATGCCAGAAATGTTCAGGGTCATCCTCATCCATGTCTTGTGAAAGACACTGAGCTATGTACCATTTTGGAGTAATAGTTAGATGATGTTGAATTTCAGCTCTAGACAGTAATGATAAAGAAGGCAGCTTAGTTAGAATCTTCTTCTTCTTGCTATTTTCATCCATGATTAGAAGTCTTGGACATATGCGGTCAGGTTGGATGCAAACGGTTGTGGATGGTGTAATGTGTTGAGTGGGAGGGATGAAAAGTTGATCTTCAAAAATGCAGAGCTCTTTACAAAGTTACAAAACATTTGTTCAAATGGAGAGGGAAAGAATCCTACTTCGTTCAGGTCCAATGGCCTGAACCTCAAATCTGCTGGCCTAATTTGGATGGTCCGCTCAGACGCTCAATTTTGTCGTTGCTACAGGGCTTATTCAGTTTCTTCTACTGGAGGTACTCGATGTTGAAGTACTCCAAGAGGATGAGCAGTCAATCTTGAATACCTTTGTCGAATAAACCGCTTAAGCAGTAAGTGCTCAATGGAACTGGAAGGTAGTGCCAAGTATTCCATAGACAGCTGATAGATATAATCGTCCATGTACTTATCAAAGGAGGTAGGCGAATAATCCTAGCCAAAGTTTGGCTCAAGAAGAGGCTCTAGACATAGAATGATAGCGTCGTCATCCACTAAGTTTTGCTGGTTGCCTTTAACAAATAATAAGGGCCATTATTTTTTGGTTTTCTCTAGGTTGTCTTGTGAAGTGGAAGTTGTGTTGAAGGAGATGATGGCAGATGAAAAGGGTGGTTCGGGGGGCTTAATGGAAAGATGTAAATTTGTGAGTCCAAGTGTGGGTTTATTGCAAGTGTAACATTCATTACCAGGCAGTAACATGTTTGGTTCAGGTGCGACTTATGTTTAGGTTTGTGTTTGAGCTTGTGTTTGGTGAGACAGTTGTTCAGTGGGTTCAACAATCAAAGTATCAAAAAAATCTACATCTAATTCAGTAATAATAAGACCAGATAACTTATGTTTCTTTTGTTGTTCAGTTGTTGGTTATGATTCTACTGGTCTTTTGGATGGTTGGATAGCTAATGGTTAAGGTTGGGTTGGAACAGCGACTGTGCTAGTCTTCTATTTCTTAAGAAGAACTTCGATGGGCTCATCGTCCTCATCGTCAGATTCTACAATCATCTAGAGCCTTCTTTTGGCAGGCGCCGGTGTAGGTGCAGGTGCGGCAGCTTGTGCAGGAGGTGGAAGAGAAGTAATTGTAGGAAAAGCAACTAGAGCTTGAGGTTGTTGGGTCGTAAACCTCATTACTCTGGGTGTTTTGTCCTTGGATGGTCTCCTTCATGTGGACAGTCTGGCAACAACGATGAGATTAATAAACAAGGCTTCATCATCCATTGGCTCAGCCTGTTGGACAACTTTCTCTTCTTCTTGGTAAGGTATCTCCTCAACAGGTTCTTCCTTAACCTCCACCAATTTGGCCGTTGCTTCCAAAGGCTTCAATATGAATCCAACCTTCCTCTAGGCAATATTATTGCGGCCAAATGGTAAATGGGTGAATTTGTACCCACCACTTTGTACTTGGATTTGGGTCTGCTTACTAATAGACAAGGCGAAGAAGGCATGATACACCTTTTGTATCTAGAAAATCTAATTCAGAAAGGCAACGTAGATGATCTAGTCATTTTCTCCTCATCCCTTCATGGTCCTCATGATGTTGCTTAAGATGAGGTGGGGCAGATTGAACTGTTGTCCAGTGATCATGTGGAACAACGCAAACCTATGTAGAAGGGTTATGTTGTCCTTGGACCTAACTTTGTGTAGTATATCCTTGTTGAAAAACTAGTGGTATACTTTGCCTTCTTTTATAAGCTTGTTGTACTCAACATGGCTTTCACCTTTTAGTCCCATCAAGGCAGCATTGACAGTTTCATGGCCTCCGAAGCTGTTCTCCCAACCATTCTCGATGTAGGAGCCAGCCCTTTCACAGCCTACAGCTTGCGCAACATTCCCAAGGTCCAGAGTGACTTTCACACCCAGAATGGAGCCAACAATGTTTGTCGCAGAGAACATTACAAACTTCTAGAATCGCCTAATGAGCTCTAGGTAGACTATTTCGTTGAGGTGGAAATAGTTGAGGATTCCACATCTTAGCAGGTTATCCTTGACCTTCACTCCCATGTCATCGAGAGCTTGTATATCAAAGCGGCTTTGGATCAACACGATAGCCTTGTCCATGCTTTCTACATGGGGCACAGCATTCATGGCGGTATCGATTTTCTCCATCACCATTGTTGAGAGCTTGAGGGTCAGGGTTTTGAGAGATTTCAAGAGAGAAAGAGAGTTTTTGAGATATTAAAAGTCTGGTGAGTGTTTGAGGGTAGATGTTTATGAGTATAGGAAGGGACCAATGGCTCTTTATGGCATTTTTTGAATTTTTGAAGAGAGATAAAAAGATGCATTTAACACTTGTCAGGCGCACATGTTTCGCGAAGGCATTTTTTCAATGCATAAGTGACTTAGACTGTAACACTCATTCATATTAAATACAATTCATATTAATTTAGTTATTAAGTTTAAGTAAATAAAAAAAATATATGTAAAATTTTTCCATTTTTAAAAGAAATTCCAAACTTAACAGAATTTGGAAATGATAGTAAAAGATGAAAGATAAGACTGTATATACATATATATCATAAAACTGTACATCATGGTTTGATAATAAAAAAAAACAAAAAAATACATCAGAAGATCCTATACAGAGCAGTGTTCATCTACCATATTCCTCATACAAAAAAAAATACTATAAGTCTTCAGGTCCTCCCACGTTGAGATGTCCTCTAGCTTGTACTCAGCATCACGAGGCGTTAATGCCGTCTTCAATAATCATGATCAATCATACACAAAAGAAAATAATGGAGTGAGGTTTGTTCTAAAATCACTTTTACATGTACGGTAGGAAATCTACCATAAAACAAAGATAAAACACAGCTGACAACACAAGGAATCCTAAGGTTCATTCTAAGTTGTATCCGACTACCATTGACTAGATATGGATCCATACTTCTCATTAGTGGGTAATAGTTCTTAACAAAACCTGGGAAGTGATTGAGAGTACATATACCTCTCTCAACACCATCACATGGTACAGTCCTCATCATCATTGAGGAACAAATAACAATTTAGGATATCTATTTATAGAGGTATACTCTCAAACCAATCCTAGAATGCTAAGCAATTGTCGGGGTTATTGAGTTTGGTCAGGCGAATATCCTGGCTCAAGGGCGCTATCCTGGCCATTGGGACCTTCACCACTTGATGTCTACCCCCAAGACCTCCGTAAGTGGGTCCTTGCCTTTCATTCGTTAGCATACCAAACTGTGACTTCCCTAGCAGGGTGCCATGCCACTGCATGTCACTTGCTTTACATTACTCACTAATTTATCACTTCCTATTTTCTTAAATAAAGGCTTCCCTGGTCTCATTTAATTTGAGCACCAGTATAATCAACATTTCTGCCTTATTTTGTAGAAATTGCACTATACAAAAATTTTAACAGAATAACGACATAGTAATTATAATTTAATTACTAAAATTTTGGCAGAATAACAACTAAATAAATACATTCTAATTTTCTAAATTTGAGCAAAGCAACAATTTAACAAATGTGTTTTTATTTTCCAAAATTGAACATAGTAACAGCTTAGCAAGCAGAATTTAATAATTTAAATTTGAGCAGAGTAAGAATTTAATAATTATGAATAATAATCTAAATTTGGACAGAGTAACAACTTAGTAAAAATTAAAGTTTAACATTAAACAATAATAACAATACTAAAATTTAAGCCTAAACAGGTTTAGCGGAAAACCCTTCCTACCAACATGCAAAGTGACAATAATTTAGAACCAACCCCACTCCCCCCATTACCTCTAAGATAATTGATGAAGAGGATGAAATTGCTGATGTAGAGCTCCTAGAAAGAAAACTTTACTAGTTGTTAGAAAACTAGTAAAATTTTAACATAAAAACAAAATAAAAGAAAAAAATTTCTAGAGTGAGAAACTTTCTAAGAATTTGGTAGTTTGAGAGAGAGAGAGGTGCTGAAAATGGTCCAAGACCATGGATACTTATAGAGGAGGAGAACGAGTTAGGTGTCCATTTTGATGACATAAGCCATTTATGTCATAAATCTCATTTTTGATTTATTTTTAATTAATTTAGGGACAAATATCCCAAATAGGTGATGAATCACCTATTTTTGGGTTGGGGACGTGCTCCACCAGCTGTCACAAGCCTCCATGTGTCAAATTTTATCTGTAGTTGAATTAACTGGTATCGATAAAAATGCCTAAACTTGAAAAATTAGCTTTTAATATCAAAATAATGCATTTTAATGAAAAACTGAACAAATACGTTATTTTTCATCAAAAATAAATTTCTAATAATAAATTTTAATTTTTATTAATTTATTTCAAATTATATGTATTTATTTTGTTATTTTTAAGCTAGAAAATTCATAGAAAATCCATTTTAATTCAATAAATACCAAAATTTTTATAAAAATTTTAAAATTAAATATTTTACCCATGAAAAAACTAAAATTATCATTTTCACCCTTTTTGGATGTCAAACCAATGTTGGCTGGCTTATTAAACATCTAAGGGCATTTTGGTCATTTTACACAGGAATTCTAGAAAATTCTCAAAAAATTTCCAAAATTATATTTTAATATATATGACATGATTTCAAGCTCAAATTTACATTCTAATGTCAATTGAATCTTTTTTCATGTCAACCCTTAATATTGTGTAATAGGGACAAAATTGTCATTTTTTAATTTCTCCGAGCTCCAACTCGAAAAAATTATTAAAAATCATGGTTAAATAGCTCTTGAAATTCTGAGCAACATGATGTGAGTCAAAATTTTGAAATTCCATCTTGATTTTCCAAAATTATATTGTCAATATTAAAAAATAGTTAAAGAATTGAAATAGGATTGTTATATTTTTCACTACTTTTCTTTCAAAATAAAGTTTTTATGAGAGATACTTAATATTAAATTTTCAAAATATTTTGAAGTCAAAAAAGTCTCTGGTTGGTTCCCACAGTTAACCAGGGATATTTTTGTCGTTTTACAAAAATTATCTCAATAAATTCTGGAAAGATTTCTAAAATTATTATTAATTATTCTAAATACATGATGACATAAAAACAATATTTAAACATACAAAATAATTTAACATACAAAAAGTAGGGGTGTTACATAGACAACAAAAAAACATTTATTTCAAATCATTATCAGTGAAAAACACGATTAGTGATGAAGATTTTAATGCACAAAAATATGAACTGTTATGGAATACAAGCAGTTATGCTTATGGACACATGTATGATGGACGGTACAATGGATGCTATAAGATACTAGACACTACTTAATATTGAACGATCAAAGCACAAAAATAACTACTCCTTTATAAATTCCATACCAAGACAGTCTTGGATATGGATGAGTTTATCTTCAGGAAGTGATTTTGTAAATATATCTACCAGTTGATTTTCAGTATTAATAAATTGAATGTCAATGACCCCTTTTTGAACATAATCTCTAATAAAGTGATGTTTGATTTCAATGTACTTTGCTCTTGAATGCAATATAGGATTTTTAGATAAGTTAATGGCAGCATTATTATCACATAGGATAGAAATTTTACTCTCATAAAAACTGTAGACCTCTAGTTGATGTTTGATCCATAGAATCTGTGAGCAATAGGACACTACTGAAATGTATTCCGCTTCTATTGTGGATAAAGCAATCGTCCCTTGTCTTTTGCTTGTCCAGGAGACAAGATTTCCACTAATGAGATGACATCCACCACTGGTGTTTTTTCGTTTTATTCTGTCTTCTGCATAGTTAACATCACATAATCCAACTAACCTGTATTCCTTATTTGACTTAAAGCATAGACCAAGGTTAGTGGTTACTTTTAAACATTTAAAAATTCTTTTACTGCCTTGAGATGTGTTTCCCCAGGATTAGATTGAAAATGAGCACAAAGATATACACTAAACATAATATCAAGTCTGGATGCTGTTAGATACAGTAAAGATCCAATCATACCTCTGTATGTGGTTTCATCTATATTTTTAGATGTGTCGTCTAGTCCAAGTACTGAAGATGGATGCATTGTGTAACACCCTAAGGGGCATTACCGTAACTAGGTCTAGATTTAAAAAAAACAAACTTAAAAAGGTAGAAACAACATACAAATACTACTTATAAATATAATTAAATATTATATATGAACAATACAATAAAAAAAAATACATGCCAAATATAACTCATCTATCACCCGAAGGTATCATACAAAATATAAAGAAGAATACAAAAACATAATATACACTAGACTACGTTTTCTTGCATGTGACTCCAAGCTCCATCTACGCATGTCTTCACCTGTATCCTGAAAAAGGGGAAACTTAAAGGAATGAGACATAATGTCTCAGTGAGTGCTTTAAGGACTCTACGGCTAGGTTAGACTCTTCTATTCGGATAATCCTCATCATTTATCTTTTATGGCTTTAAATTCACTAGGTCTCTCATAATTCGCCATACCTACGATCTAATCTACACCTTTTAATCCTCAATACTTTTTGTGTTAACTACTCTCTCATTCTCCTGACTATTATATTAGTTTACTATCTCATTCTCAACCTAAGAACTTTTTCTTACCCAAAATGCTCTCTAGTATTTAAACCCTTCATATTTAGATTTCACTTTTCTTTCTTTTAATATTTAAGGTTGTTCTCTATGGATCAAGTCTAAGGTCACAGGCATTCTAAAATACTTTTGACCCTCCCTTAACACTCACCTTAATACCGTCATTTTGTTTTCTCTTATTTGTCTTATACCTTTCTATTACACTGTGTGGGGATTCACTCTTTCTCTACCTCATTCATAACTATTATTATCCAACTAGGACCCTCACAACACTATCCTAGGACCTAGCCTCTCACTTATCCTTGAAGTAGCAAACACAATTTTAATTACAAGCATATATTTATTTCACATCTTTTGCCTAGTAACTAGACTTACACATCGTTTTGTTTCATCAAGCAAGCATGACATACATGCATAACATGAGCACATATACATAATCTTGACAATTTATCACAATACACAATCACATTTTTATACGTGTACACATTACATCATTCACTTATGAACAAGGTCACATAGAATTCACATAATTACAACATAGCACACTTCAACATATCACACTACAATAAAATACATATGCATGTTATGTTCCTAAACCACTACTCATGCACATGTGGTACCAACCTAAACTTTTCGGAAAGTAGACTAAGAGTAAATGCAGGCCATAAGAAGCGACATCGGTACCGATGCCTTCGGCTTTCACACCCTCAACTAGCATGATATCCCCCGGTGACTAGTCAGGGTTACCCAGTTTTGCCAGTACGCCCCGGCTCCATGGGATCAGCATGGACCATTGGAGTTTTTCCAACCGGATAACCCCCAAGGCTAAGGTTAAACAACCTATCACGGCCTCCACCAGCCAGATTCCTACATACTTTCCTCATCACATAACTCAAATGTTATGATGCATGGTCACATATAATGCTTACAGCTTTCATAGCCTTTTATCATGAATCATAGGCACAATTTCATATCACACTCATTTTTTTCAAAAGTAAATAACAACCATACAATATAAACTCAACAAGACATAAAAAAACAAATAACAATGAGTTAAACACTATCAAAAGGAGTTCACAAACACAAGGAACGTAATAGTAAAAGTCGTATCCGCCCAATGGTCCAGCGAACCCGCCCAACGGATTTGTGTTGGAACCCAACTCGCCAGCAGGTCCGCGTCAAGACCCAAGCCGCCCAGCGGGTCTGCGCACCCAGCGCCAACTCAAAATCCAGTTTTTGAAGAAAAGTTGCCAAAATACTATCTAATCTATGAACTCCTTACTTCCTCACAATTCTTTCAAAACCCATCAAATCCCTAATCTTAGGCATAAGGAGGGAGAAAAGGTAAATAGATGAAAATAACAACATAAAAGACAAGGAAGAATATAGGGGAGAGCACTCACCTTTGTGGGGATGCAAGGTTGAATTCTAGGGTTTGGATTCTCCGGTTTCTATTCTTCCTCCTTCTCTTCCTCTTCTTCTTCCTTTCTTTTCCTCATTCTCTCTAACATTTTTCTTTTTCTATTTTGTGATGGCTAAGCCTAACCCTCCTTCTCTATTCCCTTCTTATAACATGTGAGTAAGTATGTAGTTTAGTGGGCTTTAGTCCCCTATTGGGCCCTAGATGCTCTTTTGAGTTCTATTATAATATTCCTACTAATTTATAATACTAAGGTATTAATAACAATAATAATAATAACATCAACACAACACAATAATAGTAATAATAATAATAATAATAATAACATCAACACAACACAATAATAGTAGTAATAATAATAATAATAACAACAACAACAACAACCTATACAACAACAATAATAAATATAATATTAATAAGAATAGAAACAGTAATAATAAGAATAACTTTTAAGGCATCTTTTGTCTAATAACACGAGGGAAAAGCCCTACTAAGAGTTACCTCGTGGTTTATTTTTAGTACCTAAAATTTAGGGTGTTACACATTGGCATGCTCATTTCTTTGGCATCATCCATCTTGTACTTTTTGAGAAGTTCTTTTGCATATTTTATTTGATGTATATATATGTAGTTGTTGGTTTATTTAATTAGTAATCCCAGGAAGAATTTAAGTTCTCCCATTATACTTGTAACACCCCAAATTTCAAGTACTAGAAATAAGCCACGAGGTAACTCTTAGTAGGACCCTTCCCTTGTGTTATTAGACAAAAAATGCCTTAAAAGTTATTCTTATTATATTTCTTATTATTACTATTTCTATTCTTATTAATATTATATTTATTATTGTTGTTGTATAAGTTGTTGTTGTTGTTGTTATTATTATTATTATTATTACTATTATTGTGTTGTGTTGATGTTATTATATTTATTATTATTATTGTTGTTGTTGTTGTTGTTATTAATGCCTTAGTATTATAAATTAGTAGGAATATTATCATATAATTCAAAAGAGCATTTAAGGCCCAATAGGGGGACTAAAGCCCACTAAGCCACATACCCACCACATGTTATAAGAAGGGAATAGAGAAGGAGGGTTAGGTTTAGCCGTCACAAAATAGAAGAAGAAAGAATTTAGAGAGAATGAGGAGAAAAGGGAAGAAGAAAAAGAAGAGAAGAAGGAGGAATAGAAACCGGCGAACCCAAACCCTAGAACTCAGTTTTGCGTACTCCTAAAGGTGAATGCTCTCCCTCGTGTCCTTCCTTGTTTTGTTCCTCTATTTATATTTTCCTTCCTTATACCTAAATTTAGGGATTTGATGGGTTTTGAGGAGATTGTGAGGGAGTAAGGAATTTATAGATTAGATTAAACAATTATTAATGTAGAAGAGTGATTAAGAATCTAGTTATTTATTTGGGAGCATTTAGAAACCAAAGGCAATAGGAAAAACAAATTGAAATTAGTGCCTCAGATCTGCCAGACAGGATTAGATAGCCGCTAGGTGACTTTTCTTCAAAAACTAGATTCTGCGTTTGCACTAGGCACGCGGACCCGCTAGGCGGGATGAAACATCCGCTGGGCGGATTGGATCCTGACGCAATCCCGCTGGGTGGGTTGGGTTCCGGCGCAGACCCGCTGGGCGGGTTTGCTGGACCACTGGGCGGATATGACTTTTGCTATTACGTTCCTTGTGTTTGTGAACTCCTTTTGGCAGTGTTTAACTCATTGTTATTCATTTTTTTTATGTCTTGTTGAGTTTATATTGTATGGTTGTTATTTACTTTGAAAAAAATGAGTGTGATATGAAATTGTGCCTATGATTCATGATAAAAGTTTATGAAAGCTGTAAGCATTGTATGTGACCATGCATCATAACATTTGAGTTATGTGATGAGGAAAGTATGTAAGAATCTGGTTGGTGGAGGCCGTGATGGGTTGTTTAACCTTAGCCTTGGGGGTTATCCGGTTGGGAAAACTCCAATGGTCCATGCTGATCCCATGGAGCCGGGGCATACTGGCAAAACTGGGTAACCCTGACTAGTTATCGGGGGATATCATGCTAGTTGAGGGTGCGAAAGCCAAAGGCATCGGTACCGATGACGCTTCTTATGGCCTGCATTTACTCCTAGTCTACTTTCTGAAAAGTTTAGGTTGGTACCACATGTGCATGAGTAGTAGTTTAGGAACATAGCACGCATATATATCTTGTTCCAGTGTGATATGTTGAAGTATGCCACGTTGTAATTATGTAAATTCTATGTGACCTTGTTCATAAGCGAATGATTGTAAAGTGTACACGTGTGAAATGTGATTGTGTATTGTGATAAATTGTCAAGATTATGTATATGTGCTCATGTTATGCATGTATGTCATGCTTGCTTGATGAAACAAAACGATGTGTATGTCTAGTTACTAGGCAAAAGATGTGAAATAAATGTATACTTGTAATTAATTGTGTTTGCTACCTCAAGGATAAGTGAGAGGTTAGGCCCTAGGATAGTGTTGAGAGGGTCCTAGTTGGATAATAATAGTTGTGAATGAGGTAGAGAAAGAGTGAATCCCCACACAGCGTAATAGAAAAGTATAAGACAAATAAGAGAGAACAAAATGACGGCATTAAGGTGAGTGTTAAGGGAGGGCCAAAAGTATTTTAGAATGTCTATGACCTTAGACTTGACCCATAGAGAACAACCTTAAATATTAAAAGAAAGAAAAGTAAAATCTAAACATGAAGGGTTTAAATACTAGAGAGCATTTTGGGTAAGAAAGAGTTATTAGGTTGAGAATGAGATAGTAAACTAATATAACAGTCAGGAGAATGAGAGAGTAGTTAACACAGAAAGTATTGAAGATTAAAAGGTGTAGATTAGACCGTAGGTATGGCGAATTATGAGAGACCTAGTGAGTTTAAAGCCATAAAAGATAAATGATGAGGGTTGTCCGAATAGAAGAGTCTAACCCAGCTGTAGAGTCCTCAGAACACTCACTGATACATTATGTCTCATTCCTTTAAGTTTCCCATTTTTCAAGATACAGGTGAAGACATGCGCAGATGGAGCTTGGAGTCACATGCAAGAAAACGTAATCTAGTTTATATCATGTTTTTGTATTCTTTTTATATTTTGTACAATACCTTCGGGTGATAGATAAGTTATATTTGGCATGTAGGTTTTTTTTTATTGTATTGTTCGTATATAATATTTAATTATATTTATGAGTAGCATTTGTATGTTGTTTCTACCTTTTTAAGTTTGTTTTTTTTTAAATCTAGACCTAGTTACGGTAATGCCCCTTAGGGTGTTACAATACTCATCTCAAATTCAGTTGTCATAAGCTTAGAGAAATCCTTGCATAGAGTGTCATTAGTAGCAATAAATATAATATCGTCCACATATATTTGTGCAATAATAAAATATGAATGGACGTTCTTTTGAAATAGAGTGGTATCTACATTTCTTCTTATAAAACCATTTTCTAAAAGAAAAGAACTTAGTTTTTTATACCAAGCTCTTGGGGCTTGCTTAAGTTCATACAAGGCCTTTTTGAGTTTGAAAACATGCTTAGGAAAGGTATCACACTCAAAACCAGGAGGTTGTTTCACATAAACTTCTTCATTTATTATACTATTTAGAAATGCACATTTTACATCTATTTGATAGAGCTTCATATTGCTATGAGCTACAAGTTTGGCTTTGTTTCTTACCACTTTTCCTCCTTCCTTTAGTTTGTTGTGAAACACCCATTTTGTTCCTATGATGGATTTATCTTTGGTTGTAGGAACTACCTTCCAAATGTCATTTCCTTCAAACTGATTTAGCTTGCCATTCATGACACTAATCTAGCCATCGTCCAGGAAAGCTTCATCCACTGTCTTTGGTTTTGTCAGGGAAATCAAGACAGTTTGTGCTTGCTTCTTGAAAGTTGATCTAGTTCTCACATGATCATGCATATTCGCAATAATTTGATCTTCTAGGTGCTACATTTTCATTTGTCATTGTTGTCCAATTGGTTCCTTTTCTTCTATCTTTGGGTTGTCCAATTGGGTTTTAGACGCTGGTTGGTTGGTGCCATCCAACTTCATATTTGCAAATGATTCATCCAACTATGATAGTTCTTTATCAGGCTTATTGTTATTAAATTTAACATGAATGGCTTCTTGAACCGTTAAGGTTCTAGAGTTATAAACTCTGTATGCCTTGGACGTTTCAGAGTATCCTAACAATATTCCATCATCACACTTAGAATCAAACTTTCTAAGATTGTCCTTAGTGTTTAAAATGAAACATTGACATCCAAAAGGGTGAAAATATGAAATG
The DNA here is from genome assembly GCA_004329165.1 of Spatholobus suberectus. Taxonomy (NCBI): domain Eukaryota; kingdom Viridiplantae; phylum Streptophyta; class Magnoliopsida; order Fabales; family Fabaceae; genus Spatholobus; species Spatholobus suberectus. Next base: position 509,815 of record CM014730.1, on the reverse strand, counting down.
TTAGGTTTTCGTCCTTTCCACAGCTCATAGGGAATCTTTTTCAAAATGGGTCTAATATATATTCTATTTTGTAAATAATATGTTGTGTTCACAACTTCAACCCAGAAGTTTTTAGGAGTGGAGTTAGCATTAAGCATGGTTCTAGCCATTTCTTGCAACGACTTATTCTTTCTTTCTACCACACCATTTTGTTGAGGTGTACGTGGTACAAAGAAGTTGTGAAGAATTTTGTTCTCCTCACAAAACCCTTGAAAACTTTTGTTTTTAAACTCTTCTCCATGATCACTTCTACTTGAGGCTATGCAAACACCTTTTTCACTTTGAATTATTTTACAAAAGATGAAAAGATTTTATACGACTTATCCTTGTGTTTTAAGAACATAACTCATGTCCATCTAGTATAGTCATCTACTACAACTAACCCGTATCATTTTCCACTAAGGGAGACTATTCTAGTAGGTCCAAACAAATCAATACGTAAGAGCTCAAGTGGTCTAGTAGCGAAAATAATATTCTTTGAATTAAAAGAGCTTTTCACATGTTTCCCTTTTGACATGCATCATAGAGATCATTAGATTTGTATGCAAGATTTGGAAGTCCTCTTACAAGGTTATGCTTGTTTAACTTTGAGATTAATCTCGAGCTTGCATGTCAAAGTTTCTTATGCCAAATACATTGATTCTCATTGATGGATACTAGGCAAGACACATTTTGATTTGTAAGATCATTTAAGTGAATCTTATAAAGATTATTTTGTCTCTTAATAGAAAATAATATAGATCCGTCTAAGTTTTTGACTGTACATGCATCTTTGTCAAAGGAGACACTATGTCCACTATCACATAATTGACTTATGCTCAGTAAATTGTGTCTGAGTCCTTCAACATATAAAACATTTCAATAGAAAGGAAAGGAGGCTTACCGATTTTACCCATACCTTTAATTTTACCCTTCTAGTTTCCTTCAAAGGTAACCTATCCACCATTCTTAGGTTGAAGGTTTTGGAACATAAAATTTTTACCTATCATATGTTGTAAGCAGCCACTATCCAGGTACCATGATTGGTGTTTCCTTTCTATTGTCAAGCAGATCTGCAATGGGAATTATCATAGACTTAGGTACCCAAATAGACTTGGGTCATTTCTTGTTAGTTTTGAAGGCATTGGACACCTTCTTTATTGGACGATGAAAAATTCATGACCAATTTTTCCATAGTTTTTACAATGAGCAATGACTTTGGATGTTCTAGAAGCTTCCTCTTTAACAAAGCCAAGTCCATATCTATCATATGGACTTTGACGAATTTGGATAGGCTTTTCTTTAGGTGAGTAACTTCCTGTTGAAGTTTTAATGCTTCAATAGGAGGTGTCACTTTTGGAATGTCCTTTGTTTTTAAATTTTCATTTCTCATAAAATATTTTCATAATTTTCTTTAAGCAAATTAAATTCTTTTATCATTTTGGAAAATCTCTTTTTCAATTCTTTATATCCCACTGAAAGAGTTGAGGAATTTGCAAGCAGTTCATTATATGCTTTTTGAAGACAAATTATGTCATTGAAGTTTTCCTCTTCATCTTGCTCATCTTTTGAGCCAGTCTCAGCCATGAGACACAAATTTGCTTCTTCCTCTCCTTCTTCGAATGAGGATAGGTCGATGTCCTCCCAAGTGGCCATGAGTCCATTTTTCTTCTTTTTGAAGAAGGTTTTCTTTTTCTCCTTTTGTAGGCTTGGACATTCAGCTTTGAAGTGTTCAAGCTTTTTGCATTCAAAGCAGACTAAAGGACTTTTCTTCTTGGGCTCCTTGTTAAACTTCTTCGTGAAGTTTCTAGCTCTGGACCCTCCTTTCTTTCTCCACATGGCTTGTATCTTTCTTGATGTGACACCCTTTACTCCAAAGCTAATTATTAAATAAATATTACGAAAATATAACATACTTTTCATTTGTAAAATAAAACGATAGTTTATAATCTTTTTCTTCACACGATAAAGGACATCACATGCACAACTCACATTTACTAAAGCTCCATAAGATGCTTTATTGATTAACCAAATGATGGTGGCCCATAGTTGACCATACAAGTCCAAATAAAATAAAATAACCCAATTTAAAAGTAAAACTATTAGTCTAAAGTTTAAAAGCTAAAATAATAAATAACTAAGACCTCAATGTCACATTACTATCAGAGTTGACAAAACCGTAAAGAAACTGTAAAATAAACTGCAATGAGGCCAATACCCCTACTCTAAGACTCCTCCTCAAGGTCTTGCTGAACATCACCTGTATATCACAGACACATACAGAAAACACCAGAAAACAAGGGGGTGAGATACATCTCACATCATGCTCAAAGTATGACAATGGAGACAGGTAGAATACACATCACATACATAATCAATTAACAGTAATTTGCAAAAAAAAACAAAATGCACAAAAACATATGTAATGCAATACCTAGCTTCTACTTCTTATGCACATGTGGTACCAACTTAAACTTGTCGGAAAGTAGACTAGGAGTAAATGCAGGCCATAAGAAGCGTCATCGGTACCGATGTCTTCGGCTTTCGCACCCTCAACTAGCATGATATCCCTCGGTGACTAGTCAGGGTTACCCAGTTTTGCCAGTACGCCCCGGCTCCATGGGATCAGCATGGACCATTGGAGTTTTCCCAACCGGATAACCCCCAAGGCTAAGGTTAAACAACCCATCACGGCCTCCACCAGCCAGATTCCTACATACTTTCCTCATCACATAACTCAAATGTTATGATGCATGGTCACATATAATGCTCACAACTTTCATAGACTTTTATCATGAATCATAGGCACAATTTCATGTCACATTCATTTTTTTAAGGCAAATAAGAACCATACAATATAAACTCAACAAGACATAAAAAAACAAATAACAATGAGTTAAACACTGCCAAAAGGAGTTCACAAACACAAGGAACGTAATAGCGAAAGTCGTATCCGCCCAGCGGTCCAGCGAACCCGCCCAGCGAGTTCGCACCGGAACCCAACCCGCCCAGCGGGTATCGCACCCCGCCCAGCAGGTCTGCGTCAGGACCCAACCCGCTCAGTGGATTGTTCATCCTGCCCGGTGCCAACACGGAGTGTAGTTTTCAACGAAAGCTCGTCCAGCGGCTATTTAGCCCCGCCGGGCGGATCCAAGGTACAGATTTTAAAAAGACAATCTATGATAATCCATATAAATTAAACATAGAATTTTCATAAAGCATATTAATAATTTGGGGAAAATCGCATTCCCCTTTGCATGTATACAACCATATAATTCACAAACAATTGGGGTCTAGGGCCAACCCCTCTACCCACGACCAAAGCCATACCCATGAGCGAGATAACTCACTCCCCCCTTACCTTGAAAGAGGCGATCTCCAGCAAGAGTATGCGAATGGTGCAGTAGCGTCTTTCTAAGGTTCCTCACTTCTTGACTGCAAAGGCTCTGACGGCACGGTATCTCCAAGGAGGCACAAGCGAAAGAATAAGGAAGAAGGATTAGGTTTTCAAGAAACCTAAAGAATACTTAAAGCTAACTTTGGACCCATAAAACTAAGCCCAATAAAAGGGTTTTAAAACTTTTAAAAACACTCTAATTATAAAACCCCAGTTTAAAAGCCCAATATTTCTTTTTCTCAAAATATCATTTTATTAAAAACACGGCAAACGAATAATAATAATAATTAAAGGAAAACATTGGGGTGTTACACTTGATATGAAAGATATCTCATCCTCGTCATACTCATCTTCTTCGGATGCTTCCTCAGAAGATTCTTCCACAGTCAAGGCTTTGGATGATGACCCTTTTGTTGGATGTTGGACGCTTAAGGCAATGGACTTTCTTTTCTGTCCTTCGTCATGCTTTAGCTCCAATTCGTGAACCATGAGAATTCTAAGTAACTTTTCCATGGAGAATGTTGTTAAATCCTTGGACACTCTCAGTGTTGTAACTTGTGGTCTCCACTGTCTAGGCAAACTTCTTAAAATTTTGTGAACATGATCATAATTATCATAAGTCTTGCCTAAGGATCTCAAGTTATTAACAACAATTTGAAATCTACCAAACATGAGTTCAATAGTTTTATTATCATCCATAATAAGAAGTTCATATTGTGTTACAAGTAAGCTCAATTTAGATCTCTTTACCTGTGAGATACCCTCACAAGCAAGCGCGAGAGTATCCCACAACTTTTTGGCACTTCTTAAACTATGCACTTTTTCATATTTAGATTTGGATAAAGCGCACATAATAGCATTTCTAGCTTTAGAGTTAAGAAGGTACCTTTGTTTGTGAGCTTTTGTCCACTGACCTCTAGGTAACTTAGTTCCAATTTGGTTTAGGGGCAAATAGTCACCAGTTTCCCCTACATCCCACATGTCAATGTGACATGCAACAAAGCATGTTATCATCTTTTATTTCCAATAGTCATAGTTTTGACCTTTGAAAAGTAGAGGTATGTTTACAGCTTGTCCTTCATTTTTCATGTTTGCTCAAGATCTTTTACCCCTGCACTGTTAGATGCTCAACCCCAAGAGGCCGAGCTCTGATACCGATTGAAAGAGTAGGAAACGCACAAGAAAGGGGGGTTGAATTGTGTGTTTAAAAACTTTTTCTTGATTTAAAATGTAACATCTTGTTTTTCCTAATGCGTGATTAAGTGTTTTAATAACTACAAGTGTCTAGAATTGTTTTGTGATGCTTGTGATGGATTGATTTGGTCAAAAACTACATGGATCATCTTTCTGCAAACTGCAAAAGTCGTGATTTAGCATTGGGTGACAGTTGATAGAATGCTGTCAATTAGTGACAGAATTTTCAGTTTAGCGATGGAGATTTTTCTTATAGCGACAGATTCTGTCGTCGGGTGACAAAAAGTGGCACTGGGCGACATCTTTGCTGATTTTCACTGATGCTCTCGGGGATGTTGGCGCCAAGCGACAAGTCTATGGCGCTGGGCGACAAAACCCCTAACTCTCCCCTATTTTTGAGATGCTTGGTGTCAATTTTGTGGTGCTATGCATGGACCATTAAAGTTGAAATTTTAAGAAACATAAAGGTGGTGTTGAATGCTATTGGTTTATTGTTTGGTGTGATAACTGGGAACTTTGGAAAATATTTAAACTCCACTAGAAAGACAAATTCATATTGTATGTTGAGGTTATTGTTGTTGTGTATGGATTGTTATATGTAGTGAAAGTGGTGAATTATCTATTTGAATTCTAGATTGAACTTAGGAATTTGAGATATGTGCTTGAGCCAATCAAGATATGTTGTGAGAGTGATTTTGGGTTTTGAGAGAAAAACAGTTGAGTTAGATCAGTTTTGGGATAAGAGCAGTGGTTTGGTGAGGTTTAGGCTTTAACTAGCCAAAAGTCCGTGCAAGAGCTTTGGGGAGGTCGAATATATAAGGAAGGAAAGGGGGGATTTCCCCTTCATTCTCCTATTCTTCCTCTCTCTCTAAAACTTTCTCTCGCATCCCTTCTCTCTCTTTTCTTCATCTTTCTCTATTTCTCTCAAGATTTCTCGAGTTAGTTAGGGGTGTTAGAGGTTTCTGAACCCCGATTTCGTGTTCTTGAGTGCGAAGGGTGGATTTCTTGGAAGATTGGCTCAAAGGTCTCCTTCTCTTATCCTCATCTTTCCAACTTTCAGATTTGGAAGTCTTAAAGGTAAGGGAAGCTTACTAATGTTTGATTTCATGTTTGTGGTCGTTGATATGTTGATTTAATGCTTTGGAATCGATTGATTTTGGTGAAAATCTTGCATATGTAAGTTTTGGGAAAAATAGGTTTCAAAAAGGGATTTTGAGATTTGAGGTTGTTTATGGTTAAAAATTGTCGTATAATCGGTTAAAAATGCATTGAAAGTGTTTAGAGTTGATTTGGAATGGTTGTATAGTAGTTAAAACTCAAGGAATTGAAGAATTACATCCCATATACCCTGTTCGCGTCGCACCATGCCGGGTGACGGCCCCCTCCCGCTGGGCGAGGTTCTTTTTGAGCCTAGAAAATGGCTTCTGGAAGAACGCCGCCAGGCGACGTTATTGTGCCACCAGGCAGGATGCTGAACAAAAATGAAATTGTTCTCTTTTGTTTTATTTTAGTTGAGTAAGACTTAGATCCAGCAAAGAATGTGAAATGTAATTGATTTCTTTGGATTACATGTTTAGATGTCATCCTTTGAAGCATTGGAAAAATGTTTAGCCTTAAAAGAAAAACATACTTGTCATGGGTGCCCGGATTTATATGTTTCATTATTGTTTGTGTGTGTTGTTATTACCATTCCAAACTTAGCTATTTTGCATACTTTATTATTTTCATGAATTGGTTGATAATTGTTGGAAAGGTAATAGTTGATGGAAGGTTATCTAAATAGAAACTTCCACTAGTTGTAGAATAAGGTGATAATGTGATATTTTACATGTTGACCATACAAGAGGCTAGATTGGGCCTGCATGGGGTTGATGGGAATTGTTGGACCACAGGTGATGCTAAGTAGGCCACGTGGTGATATGTTGATATATATATATATATATATATATATATATATATATATATATATATATATATATATATATATATATATATATATATATATATATATATGTATATGATGTGTTGATTGTTGTCGTTGAGTGGATGGTTGTGATGATGTATTGATATACATGTACATATGGATATTTATGAATGGTTGTGTTTGAGTTGTTGTGGTGACTCATGCATTGACATGCATATGTGTGGACTGAGGTTGTGTGGGCCTCAAATCGTGATATGGGTAGGCATGTAAAATGAAGGGAGACCCGAGTTGGAACTCAGATGGGCCTAAAGGGTGCCAGAGTTGGAACTCAGAAGGGCCTGTATGGTGACCAGAGTAGGAACTCAAAGGGGCCTGGATGTTGACCAGAGTAGGAACTCAGATGGGCCTGGATGGTGACCAGAGTAAGAACTCAGTTAGGACTCCACCCTAATGCCTACGCCTGATATGTAGAAATCTCTCGAAAGTAGTGTCTTCATGCATTAGTATGGTGATTGATATCACTAAGAAAGAATGTGACTATATATCATGAAACTTTATTTGAATTTTTATATATAAATGAAGTTTTTGTTTGTAACTAATGATGTTGGTGGTGGTAATGTTGTCATTGTTGTTATAATTTCTTGGTAATTGTGGTTGTGATGTATGTTGGTAGCGGAGGTAGTATTGTTGTTGTGGTGGTTTATTGTCAGGGTTGTTATTTTGGTTGGAGGTGGTGGTAGAGGTGTGGATAGTGCCTTGTTGTTGACATTGTTGCTATTCTCTGTTTGATATTGATATGGAATGAATGGATTTTTTTATTACTTACTTTTAAAACCTATGTTTATTATTTCAAGTAAGCTTACCCTTGCATTGTTTGCATGTGTGGTTTGTGCCTGTGATGATCACGTTTTTAGCGTAGGAGCAGATGGTCGAGTTTTTGGTAGGTTTAGCTTCTTTTAATTGATGATGAAGCTTCGCCTCAGCCAGTGGGGAGATGGAACAAGTATGGAAGGTTACTTTTGTTCCTTTAGAGGAATTGATATTCCTTTTATTGTTTATTTCTATTAAAAGAATGTGAAGTGTGACCAGCTATACAGAGAGTGTTTTGTATCCTGTATTTATTCATATAAAAATGTTTAATAATGTTGGTGTATGTATTTTCTTTTGATTTCTTGATGTATACATTGATGTAACTATTTTGGTAAGAATGAATAGTTTTCTCTATTATTATCTCTAAAGATGAAGAAAGTGAAAAACAAAGATGTATTTTTATAATACTTAATCTAATATCATTATTAAAAGAATCCTTCCAAGAGATAAAGTAGAAAAGTTGTTATGTAGCGGCAGTAGGTCGTTACATAAAACAAGTTTGAAAGCATTCTAAGCAGAAGAATAGAGAAGACCAGAACACAAAAAAATTTATGTTGGTTCACTCAACCTTGAGCTACGTCCAGTCCCTTCACCCAACAGGTATTCATTAACCAACCTTGGTTACAAGTATTCTTCATGGCTTTCTCAAGCTTTACAATGCAATCACATGAGATTGCTTAACCTAAGTATTCTTTCTCACTAAGCGTCTCCAGGCTTTCACAATAGATACAGTTGTTTTTACAAAGAGAATCAATTCACAAAGTGAGGATGTAAAAGATTAAGCGTAATACACAATTGTTTTAGAGAATTTTTAGCTATCGTCCACTGTACGCTTTAAGGAACAATTTACAATCAACATTTTAAGCTTTTTGCTTGATTCGTCACTCTATCTTCTCTTCTCATCTTCTTTCTTTCCTCTTTCTTAGTATATATATAGTTTTCAGCGTAAAAGAGCCGTGGAAGCAGACTTAGCTTCAATCTTCAAGAAAGAGATATGCGTATTAAGCTTCTAGACAGATTAAAAAAGGTAGCTTTTAAGCTTGCACCAAAATGGAAAGTGCAGAACTGTCCTAGCGGTTTGCTTTTCTGAACATTCTTCATTCAGTCTAATAGCTTAATAAGTTGACTTGCTTTTTTTGCATTGCTGTGTCTTTGCACTAGAATGTTTCTGTTTACCATTTAATGCTTGAAATATTTGAACATTAGATCTCAGAAATCGTAAGGCATTAGTCTCAAAAATATATATAATAAAACTTTGTAGACTAGATGAGTATTTTAAAACTTAGCCGTTAAGGAGCTTTCATTTGGACGTGTAAAATGCTAGCATTTGATCTTAAGGCACAATCCATGAAAAGAGACTTACTCTTGGACGGTCTTGATATGCGAGTCCATTTTACACTCATTTAAGTATGGCACATTGGACGCCATGAGATTGGATGCTGTGGATTTGTTAAAATCAATTAAAGACTTAAACCTTAATAATTTTGTTATCTTCAAAACTTGGTGGGACTAGACGCTTCAACATCTTTGGTTCCAACAATTTCTTGAATATATAGTATCAAATTTTGCTTTGAACTTTAGATTTCACATAGACAAATTGAAAAAGGGGTAATTATAGGATTTAGAGCTATAGGAATTTATTTTTATTCATTAGTACTATTGCTTCATACTTTTAATGCAATCCTAGCATAACACAACAACATATTTGCTTTTTTCTTTCTTAATCCTCTTTAAGTATGTATTGTTGGATGTGTTGACATGCTACCATTTGTTTGTGCCTTAAGAATAGCATATCAAAAACTTTAACTTATTAATTTAATTTAATATTTTTACAATCCTTGTTACCTTTAGATGATTCATTGATTTTTTTTGGTGTTATTATTTAGGTTTTTCCTAATGATATATATATGAACGACATTGTTGATACTACAAAGTTTGTCAGGTTTACCATGTCCTCATTTTTCTCATTCCTTTGTGGCCACAACTCATAGGCTTTGACACTTATTTTCCATGCAGCAACTCCTCATTGTAGTGGTTTATAATGAAAGTGCAAGAAAGAATGATACTAAGCACACTTAGGCATCCTATAGTAAAGGATGCTAATAAATCAAGGTGAGACTATTTAGCTTTGATGTTCTTAAATTTTGGATTATCATTTCGTGTTCTCTTTACATTTTTATGTCTCAATGTTGATATTTGCTTGAATAATTGGACAAAGATAAGAATATTATGGCTCATATGGCTGGAGGAATTGATGCAAACATAAAGTTGTCTTATGGTTGGCCTATATTTGGTTCTCCATTGAAGCTAATATGTATAAAGGGATCACATGATTTGAAGAGAGCTTCTCTTGGTTTTCATTAGAAAGTTGAGGGGAGGGAATTTCCATATGTATTAGCTATACAATTTTTTTCATCATTTTTCCTAATGATCTATGGATATGTTCAAGCATTCTCAATGTGGTATTAGGGTTTTAAGATCATAACAATTGCCAGAAAATTAATTCAGTGGCTTAGCCAATATGTTAGTCTAAATGTTGTATTTTGTCATCTAAAGTGTCTTTGTATTTATAGTACTTGAAAACCAGGATTGCGATAAAGGTAATCAAATTTTGAAGGGGTTCAAGAAAATCAAGCCTGTTAGTTATTTTATTGCTTAAATGTTTGTTATTATTATTATTGTATCCTTTTTTCTAATACTTAGGTTTTTAATTTTGTGGCATATAAAGTTTTGTCCTTTTTACTATTACCACCAGAAGCACCCTCTCAATTACTTCCTTCTCTTCATTTTCACCATTACTTTAGCTTTTCTCACTAGATGAAAAAACTAATAGTAGAGTTGGCTAAACCAATTCTACAAGAAAAAATATTAAAATAATTAATGATAAAGTGGGCTTAGTCGACTCTAAATGGAAAAAAAATTAAAATAATTAATTAGAGTCAACTCAACTGACTCTAAATAAAAAAAACTTAATGATTGATTTGGCTAATCTGACACTAAGTGAAATGAAATTTAAAAAAAAAAGCAATATAGAGTTGGCTTAGCTAACATTAAATTCAAAAAATTAATTTAAAAAATAAAGTAGTTAGTTGTGGCTTTTGTATGCGATGGTTTAAGTGTCGATTAAGCTGATTCTAAATAGTGTCAGCCTTAATTAATCAACACAAGCATGTTAATGTTGAGTGTTTTAGAGTCAGTGTAATGCTTGTTTCTTGATAATCTGTGAATAAGTGTATGAATAATTAGAAAGAGAAATTTAATTTAATTTCCCTTGAAAAGATTTAATTAAAACATTCATTTGATGCCTGTGTGAGTTTCTGCGAAAGATTCTGCAAGAATTGGATCTACACTGCTGGCAGATAAACAAAGATATATCTGTGGACTATTATTGGATAGTGTAGAGTTAAAGAATTTGATTATAGTTAATTAAATGTAATTATAATTAAATTCTAGTGAAAATGGTGGCTTTCCTTACTATTGGGCTAAATTCTCTTTTGACTGTTGAATAGTTTGTCTAGAAATTCTATCAGATAAAGTAAATCCAGCTGTCTGAGTTGAATAGAGCCAGTCTAACCACGATTAGAGAAATTCTAAAAGAGTCATAAAATCATTTAGATTCCAATATCAATTAAATTGTTTTAATTAATTCAAGTGTTAGAAAGTTGAAAACCTAATCTTACAAACTCAGTATTTGACTGTGTTCTTTATTTACAATATAAGAAAATACTATATTTTCTTTATAGAATCAATTACACATTTTCCTAAGCCTAACCAAACTAAAAGTATCTATTTGTCCTAAGCAAACTAGACTAGTCGTAACCTAACTACACATCCTTTCATGCATTCCACCTTTAGTCATTTCAAGTGTACCTAAGACACTTGAAAAACCATGTGCTCCCTTGGTTCTCCCTCCTCTTGGTCGTCCACCACTTAGGATTTAGAGAAAATAATTTTTTTTTTCAATTAAATTCAAATCACCTTCTCCTTTTTGCTAGTTACCTTTTTGCCCCTCCTAAATGAGCTCTATATTAAGCTTCCAAGTGCAAACATTCCTCCCATTTTGCTCCTCTTGACCGTGAGTTTGAGAGAGATTAGGGAGAGTTGGTTCAAACCTTAGAGTGTTGGTGGAGAGTGGAGGAACTAGGGTTTCTCAAAGGAAGGGTTCTAGGTAAGCAAGCTCCAACCTTTCCACCTTCTCCTTTCTCCATTTTCTCCTTTCTCCATCTTCTCCTTTCCTCTCAAGACCAGAGCTATTTTGGTTCCTTTATACTCTTGGTTCTAAAAGTTTTTTTCTTTCATATGTATGCTCCAAGACAACCATTTTAGTGATTGGTTGATGGCTTACCTCCTCAAAGTTGGAAGAAAGTCTCATACTTGCTCCCAAACTCTCTAGCAACTAGAAGGAAGCTAAGCACATTGTAAGGAAGCTAACCCTTTTCTTATATGTTTGAATCTATGATTTACTTATTTGGATGTGTTTTGTTGCTAAGTATGATGTTGGTATTTTTAAAAGTGATAAACTTGATGAAAGGTTTCATTTTCGTGCAAGTTGGTGATGTGCTTTGGGTGCTATTTAATTTTCGGATTGAACATGCTACACTGTTTTTACCATAACTGGAGTTGTGGTGAATTTTTTTTGTGTGATTATTGTTTTTTTGTAAACTAGACACAATTTTATCCAAAATGGACACAATAAACATACCAAAAGGTTAAGAAATGAAAAAGTTAAGCTTTTTGAAAGTTGAGCATGTTGTCTAAAAACACTGACCCGATAATGGGCAGTAAAACGTGGTTCTAGAAAAATTTGTTTAGTATTTGGGGAAACTACTTAAACGAGTGAATATTAAACACAAAAATATTTCCAAGCATATATGTTTTGCCTATATTTGGTTAGTTTTGATGTTTTTAATGATTTTTGGAAACTGGAACTTGTACTTGCATTCTGTCTGAAGGAAGTTTTGGAAACTATGAACTTTCAAAAATCATATAAAATTGTATTGACCTTGGTTTTTGGAGTTCTTGGACTTTTGAAAAAATTTTCAAGTGCAATTTTAGAAAATAATAAACTTGATTTTTGAAAATATTTCTTTGGAAGTGGAAAATAGCAAGATTGGTTCGTGGGTCCTCTAGGAGGCAACACCGACCTCTCTGTCTTGTTATTTTTATATCTTTATTTGTAGATTTTTGATTGAGTCAATCTATATCATTTTAGAAAATAGACAAAATTATATTTTCAACCATATATAGAACATGTTAATCAAAATCTTTTTCTATTTAAAAATGATTTTTGAAACAAAGACAGGAATTTGGAAGTCTATGGAAAACAGTTTTTAGAATAATAGATATAATAACTTATGCCTAACCCTAAATAGTCTTATCTTTCATCATAAAATTTAATGGTAGTTTCCTTCAAAATAAATGAATTAAATATATATATTTTATTAAAAAATAATATCTAAAGTTTTACGAAATTATAAATATATTTGGAGAAAATAATAAAAGATATTTTTTACAGAACTACAAAGTTATGTTTCCAAAAGAGCTAAAACCTAAGTTTGAATCCGATGATTTCATAAGAGTGTTTTCTTATTAAATTTCATACGTTGTTATTCTAATTATGGAGATATTATACATATATGGCTTGGTAAGTGTTGGATTCAAATGAGTTTCCTAGTAAGAAATTGTTGAATGCATGACTTGATGAATGTTGTGACTCTTGATGGCATGATGAATTATGTTATAATTTATTAAACAAAAAGCTTATCTGGGTGTGAAAGATAAGTGATAAAATGCCTATCTGGGTGTGAAAGATAGGTGATACATAATAAAATGCCTATCCGGGTATGAACGATAGGTGGATGTTAATGTACATTGCCATCATTGTCTGTGTATGAGAATTGATTGTCATGCATACATGCATTGGTGAACGAGTATGCGGTACCGAAGGTGTCGATATTAGTGGGATCGTGGTGCTAGTCGGGTGTGAAAGCTTGAGGACTACGGATGGTACAATTCCATAAGAGGCCGAGGCCTTGCAAACCCTATGTCGTTGTGGCAGTACCCCCATACAAAAATCCTGACAAAGTGCACTGGTTCCCATGATCAATTAGCAGTATTCCCCAAATGGTTTAGGCAAGTGCCTCTTTGAAAACCCTGGTGAGGGTATCGGTGTTTATTATACCATTATTAAGGAATATCTGGGCTGGTCACTCAAGTTTTTAGATTTCCATGGAGAGTCTAGGACTCATGGTTTGCATTGCATTCTTGGTCACACTTTAAATAAGATTAATAAATGAAGAAATTATTGTATGTGTGTGTTGGATGAATTATGTGTTATCCTGTCGAGTGTATGTTATGTATCTAGAAAGTTGTATATGTTTCCTTTCGGGTAGCTTATCCTTGCTTGTGTGTTATGTGTGTGCGTGACTGTGATGATCGCAATTGCTTGATCACAGGAGCAGATGGCGTTCCCTCTGCAGAGTGATGCTTTCAGTGTAAAGTTGACACCGACCATCCACAGTGGGCAGAATGGATGGACCATCGATGCTGACGGCCAACTAGCTCGTTTTGACAGTCTGCTCTTCACGCATTACACACCATGCGACGTTCTTATCTTTACGATCCTGGTTACAATACGAGTGGATTTCTCTTATTTCGCTCATGAGGTACTCCACCCCTCCCTCTGCTTTCCCTGCACATTCTCTTGCTCCTCGCCGAGTAGGGAACGCTCAATAGTACTGACGATTATTTAGCATTTGGATTTCTCGTGGACGTGGATGTGGACAAGGCTCTAACCATGTTTCTTTTTCCGGAGGTGATGATGATGATGACGATGCACCCTTTACCTTTCCTCATTGCCTTTAGAAGACAACATAGTTTCTGATGTTTGTTTTTTTTTTAGTAGAGGTGACCAAATTAGGGAGTGAGTTATGTATCCCCTCCCCCTTTTGAGTTGTATATCTAGGTTCATTATCACATACCTCTCACACTATCTTATGTATTTGCTTTCAGTTATATTGGTATGTACTTGGTTATGATATCGTACATTGTTATGTTGGGCATGATGGCTTATGAATGACTATGTTCTTGTTTTATGCTTCCTTGTTGGTGTATTTCTTTTATGCTACATCTTGCGATAAGTGGTTATGAAAAGAAAATTTTAAATTTACTCGTATTTTCATAAGCAAGTAAACTATAAGGGTTTTCCTAATTGAATTTAAAATCAATCTAGACAGTTAGCTTGACGTGACTCTCTTTTCCGTTTTCGTTGTCCATTGTGATGACTTGTGGAAGGTTGGCTCGCGAGTCGTCAAAGTCAGTGTTTATTTCAACGCATGTTCGATGCTATAACAATAATAGAGTTGGCTTTTGGCTGACTATAAATGCTTGTTTTGTTGTAGTGGGGCTTAGCAGCTATCCACTATATACCCTTCAAATTAGTGATTAAAGGGCACCCAATGCATAGAACAGAGTGCTAAGTGCACATTAATGAGAAGTCTTGCTTATTTAAAGCGACTTTTCAGAAGAATTAAGGGGGACTAATCATTTCTGAAGAATTTTACTTCGAATTGATAAAGGGTTGGAAACCTATTCCACAAGCTTTCAAGATCAAGAACACAAGGAATTTCAAGTAGGGATTGTAAGATAATTATAAGTGACTAGTTTCATAGTTGTTAGGGTATAAGTTTGCTAGATTGATATCTCAATGTAAATGTTATACCCTGTTTCTATTTGAATTCCAAAGTTTTATGTTAATATTTGATTTCTATGCTTAATTCTTTCTTTGGATTGATCAATCTTTGAATGATTTAAGAGTTTGATTGGTGATTGAAAAATACTAATTAAGTTCTAAATTGAAATCAAGTACCTAATTAGAAATATTTGAGGAATGAGATTTGCTTCATTGGAGAAAAATAAAGTTCTTATTCTTAATGCAATTTTTGCAACTGAACTGCCTAAAGGATTAACAGTTGATTGTGGAAATTAGGCTTATGGTTTAAGGAACTGAATCGTAAGTAATCGTGTAGACTCTTCTTAACATTGAAACTTGAAATTTGAATAAATAATCTTTTTAAGCATGAGATGAATATCTAGGCTAAATAAACGCCCAACAGTTTTTATATTTGCAAGAACTCTTTTTGAATCTTATTGTGTTCTTAAATTTTAAAAAAAAGAAAAATTGTTAGTTTTAGTTTTAATATTAAAGCTTAAATTTGCATCTTTAGAGGTAGATTAAAATTCCATTTAATCGTCTAAAGAGTGGTACAACTAAGAATTGCTAGGCACTGAGATAAGTATTGTGGGAACGATACTCTTCTTCACCCTTGTTATTAATGTGATTTGGTTTACTTGCCAAGGGGTAATCAAGCCTTTCAAGGTTTATTATGATGCTTCACATCAAGGATTGGGATGTGTGTTGATGCCACACAGGAAGGCTATAGCCTATGCATCGAGACAATTGAAGAATCATGAGAGGAATTAAGCTACGCATGATTTGGAGTTGGCAATTATTGTTTTTCCATTGAAACTAATGCCAAGAACTGGCGCTTAGCTACAACTACGATTTTTGTAGTTTGCAAGATGAACCAAGGCCATTTTTGACACAACAATCAATATACCAAATGTAACACCTGACTGCTTTCAAGATTAATGGCTATCCCCACAAACCAACACAAGACTTTTCAGCATGCTTTGTCCTCACTCACGTGCTTCTTGGAAAACTTTCCAGAGGTCACCCATCCCTAAATTGCTCCAAGTTAAGCACGCTTAATTATGGAGTACTTAAGTGATGGGCTACCAAAAAGTAGATGCATCTTATTGGTATAGGTAGCACTTATTAATTCCTTTAAGCTATCCTCAACTGTGTAGTCCCACACCTGCACAGCCTCTGGATCCGTCTCATTCCAGTGTGTATTCGATTTATTCATGTACTCATCCTACTGGAAAGCTAGCCAGGAGTTGCTCCTTGTCCGTGGCTTATTTCTTTTGCACCAAGGATCACTCCCTGCCCTGGTCAATGCCCGGGATGTTACATGCCCACCAGTTTCTGCTTGTTTTGTCCTCAAACCACACTATATTGGGAGAGAGGCCCTGCACTGATACCACTTTGTAACACCTAGCCGCTTTCAGGATTGATGGTTATCCCCCTAAACTAACATAAGACTTTTCAGCATGCTTTGTCTTCATTCACATGCTTCTTGAAAAACTTCCCAAGAGGTCACTTATCCCTAAATTGCATCAAGTCAAGCGTGCTCAACTATGGACTTAAGGGATGGGCTACCGAAAAGTAGATGCATCTTGTTGGTATAGCTAGCACTAATTAATTCCTTTAAGCTATCCTTAACTATATAATCCCATACCTGCACAGCCTCTGGATCCCTCTTATTCCGATATATATTTGATTTATTCATGTGCCCCTCCCACTAGAAGCCTGCCAGGAGCCACTCTTTGTCCGTGCCTTATCTCTTTTGCACCGGCGATCACTCCCCACCCTCGTCAGCGCCTAGGATGTTACACCAAACATACCAAAACACTCCTAGTTACTTCTAATACCTTTCTAACCAATTACACCATAACAAAGCACCAAGATCATGAATTTTCCCTAAAAACCCATTTTCATTTAAATGCCATACATGACAACATCCACAAAGATTCAACCATTTCCAAAGCACGAAATCAACATACCAACAATCTAACATAGAGCAACCAATAGTAACTTCCCTTACCTCTTGTAGTCTTCAAAATTTGAATTTGGGGAAGAAGAAGAACCTTAGAGCCAAATTTAGGGAGAAACTTCCACTTGTGCTTACAAGGACTCCACAAGAAAGAGAGGAGAAGGAGCTCTTGAATTTGTCTTAGCCTTTCAGAAGTAGACAAGAATGCCTTAAGAGCGTTTAAGAGTGTCTAGAAAGGGTTTTGTAAACAGGTGAAAGGAAAAGGGTTATAGCTTTGAGATTTGATGTATAGCTTGACCAGCTTTACTTTTGAAAGATGTTTTACTTTTGAGATTTGATGTTTAGCTTGACCAACTTTGGAGAGTGTGTTTTGTATCCCTTATCCCTCACTGATGTATATTTTAGGTTATGGCATTGACCCATATGTTTTCTAAATATCTGATTTGTATATATATTGCACAGTTGATCTTGATTGAGACAGACAGTCTCTTATATAATGTACATGTTGATAATGATGTTAAGTTATATGTTAATCATAGGTATTTTTTTTTAAAAAAAAAAAGAATGGGAACACACACACACACACACACTCACATATATATAACAAATAGTAAGAAGGGTAATGTTGTCCAATAGCAACAATAGGTCATTACAAATTCTATGCTACCATCTTTTATTAATTAGCAAACTATTTTACAGTGTTTAAGTTGATGTGAGTTATGCATGTGATGTCCTTTACCATGTGAAAAGAAAGATTTTATATTGCTATTTTGTTTTACAAAATGAAAAATATGTTCTATTTTCATAATATTTATTTAATAATTAACTTTGGGGTATAGGGTGTCACATTTAGTATGATCAGAGCTGGTTGGTTCATTTGACTGTGTGTGTTACGAGTCCATTGTGTTTACATATGTACTCTATGGTTTGTTTATTGAATTTGCGTGTTATGGTTAATTATGTCTAGCTTGTATAGGAAGTAATGACTACTAGTATGAACGATTATGCTATTGCTAGTGCTCTTCATGCCTTAGCTCAGGCTATAGGGAAGAATTAGAATAAAGAAGATGGTACTACTGAATTCCATGGGTTGGATAAGTTCCCAAGGAACAACCTGCCAATGTTGAATAGAGGATACAACCCCAATGGTGCTTAAAATTGGTTGCAAGAGATCGAGAAGATATTTCAGGCCATGACATGCACAAACACTCAAAAGGTGACTTTTGGCACCTTCATGCTAGTTGAGGAGGCCAAATATTGGTGGGAGAATACTTATCAGTGCTTGGAAGCTAGAGGTAAAGACATCACTTGGGAAGTCTTCAAAGAGGTTTCCTTGGAGAAGTTCTCTTCCAAGGATGTTTGCAATCACAAAGAGATGGAATTGCTAGATGTAACACCCCAAATTTCAGGTACTAAAAATAAACCATGAGGCAGCTCTTAGTAGGACCCTTCCCATGTGTTATTAGACAAAAGATATCTTAAGAGTTATTATTATTATATTTATTATTATTATTATTATTATTACTATATTTATTGTTATTGTTATAGCAGTTATTGTTATTATTATTACTATTATTGTGTTGTGTTGATGTTATTATACTTATTATTATTATTATTATTGTTATTAATACCTTAGTATTATAATTAGTAGGAATATTATAATAGAACTCAAAAGAGCATCTAGGGTCCAATAGGGGACTAAAGCCTACTAAGCTACATACTCACCCATATGTTATAAGAAGGGAATAGAGAAAGAGGGTTAGGTTTAGCCGTCACAAAATAATAGAAGAAAGAAGTTAGAGAGAATGAGGAGAAAAGGGAAGAAGAAGAGGAAGAGAAGGAGGAGGAATAGAAACCGGAGAACTCAAACCCTAGAACTCAGCTTTGCATATCCATAAAGGTGAGTGCTCTCCCCCGTATTCTTCCTTGTCCTTTATGTTATTCTTACTCATCTATTTACCTTTTCCCCCTCCTTATGCTTAAGATTAGGGATTTGATGGGTTTTGAGGGAATTGTGAAGGAGTAAGGAGTTTATAGATTAGATAGTCTTTTGGCAACTTTTCTTCAAAAACTGAATTTTGCATTAATGCTAGGCGCACGGACCCGCTCGGCAAGGTGAAACACCTGCTGGGCGGGGTTGGTCTTGATGCACACCCGCTGGGCGAGTTTGGTTCCAACGCAGACTCGCTGGGCGGATACGCTGGATCGCCGGGCGGATACGACTTTTGTTATTCTGTTCTTTGTGTTTATAAACTCCTTTTGGAAGTGTTTAACTCATTATTATTTGTTTTTTTTATATCTTGTTGAGTTTATATGGTATGATTGTTATTTTACCTTGAAAAAAATGGGTGTGATATGAAATTGTGCCAATGTTTCATGATAAAAGTCTATGAAAAGTTGTAAGCATTATATGTGATCATGCATCATAATATTTGAGTTATGTGAGGAGGAAAGTATGTAAGAATTTGACTGGTGGAGGCCGTGATGAGTTGTTTAACCTTAGCCTTGGGGGTTATCCAGTTAGGAAAACTCCAATGGTCCATGCTGATCCCATGGAGCCGGGGCATATTGGCAAAACTAGGTAACCCTGACTAGTCACCGGGGGATATCATGTTAGTTGATGGTGCGAAAGCCGAAGGCATCGGTACCAATGACTCTTCTTATGGCCTGCATTTACTCCTAGTTTACTTTTCGAAAAGTTTAGGTTGGTACCACATGTACATGAATAGTGGTTTAGGAACATACCACGCATATGTATCTTGTTGTAGTGTGATATGTTGAAGTGTGCTATGTTGTAATTATGTGAATTCTATGTGACCTTATTTATGAGCGATTGATGTAATGTGTACACATGTAAAAATGTAATTGTGCCTTGTGATGAAATGTTAAAGTTGTGGACATGTGATCATATCCTACACGTGTGTCGTTCCTATTTGATAAAACAAATCGAGGTATATGTCTAGTTACTAGACAAAGAATGCGAAATAATTATATGCTTGTAATTGGAATTGTGTCTGCTACCTTAAGGATAAGTGAAAGGCTAGACTTTAAGATAGTGTTATGAGGGTTCTAGTTGGATAATAATAGTTGTGAATAAGATAGAGAAAGTGTGAATTCCCTCATGGCGTAATAGAAAGGTATAAGACAAGTAAGAGAGAATAAAATAAGAGTATTTTAGAATGTTTGTAACCTTAGACTTGATCCTAGAGGACATCTTTGAATATTAAAAGGAAGAGAGTAAATTCTAAACAGGGTCTTGGGTAAGAAAGTATAAGTAATGAGGATGAGTTCTTAGGTTAAGAATGAGATAGTAAACCAATATAATAGTTGTGAGAATGAGAGAGCAACTAACAGGGAGTATTGACCGTTGAAAGATGTAGACTCAACCATAGGTATGGAGAATTATGAGAGGCCTTGTGAGGCTAAAGCCATGAGAGATAAGTGACAAAGGTTGTCTAAGTAGAAGAGTCTAACCTACCTGTAGAACCCTTAAAGCACTCACTAAGACATTATGTCTCACTCCTTTAAGTTTTCCCTTTTTCAAGGATATAGGTGAAAACATGTGCAAATAGAACTTGGAGTCACGTGCAAGAAGACGTAGCCTAGTTTATGTAATTGTGTTTTTTTGTATTCTTTATATTTTGTACGACACCTTTGGGTGATAGATGAGTTGTATTAGGCATGTATGGTATTTTATACGAATATAATTATATTTAAGAGTCGCTTCAACATGTTTCTATGTTTTTAAGTGTTTCTTTTTTGTTCTTAGAAATCTAGACCTAGTTACGATAATACCCTCTAGGGTGTTACACTAGAGCTTGAGCAGGGCAACATGACATGGTTGATTATATAGCCAAGTTTGAGCAACCGTCAAGGTATTTTCATCATTACCATAATGAAGCTGGGGAGCGTTCCATGGGTGTGAAGTTCGTGAATAGCTTATGACCTAAGATTAAGCAAGCTATCAACTACCAAGAGATTCCCCAATTTCCCTTATCGTTGAATAGAAGTAGATTCTATGATGTAGGCAACAGGGAAGGAGTGGCACATTATAAGAGCATGGGTTTTTCTCGGGAGAAAAAGCTTGGCAACCAGAGTCGCAATAACCCGTATTCGATTCCGCCAAGCAATCTTTTCAATAATCAAAAGCCTAAGCGAGTCAGCTAACTAGTGGTGGTAGCTCCACCCCATAGAGATGTAAGAAGTGTGGACTGTGTAACAGCCCAAATTTCAAGTACTAGAAATAAACCACGAGGTAGCTTTTAGTAGAACCCTTCTCATATGTTATTAGACAAAGATGTCTTAAGAATTATTATTATTATATTTCCTATTATTATTATTATTATTATTATTATTATTATTATTATTATTATTATTGTGTTGTGTTGTTGTTATTATATTTATTGTTATTATTATTATTGTTGTTGTTGTTGTTATTACTATTATTATTATTATTATTCCTATTATTATTGTTGTTATTAATACCTTAGTATTATAAATTAGTAGGAATATTATCATACAACCCAAAAGAGCATCTAGGGCCCAATAGGGGACTAAAGCCCACTAAGCCACATACCCACCCACATGTTATAAGAAGGGAATAGAGAAGGAGGGTTAGGTTTAGCCGTCACAAAATAGAGGAAGAAAAAAGTTAGAGAGAATGAGGAAAAGAAGAGAAGAAGAAAAGGAAGAGAAGGAGGAAGAATAGAAACTGGAGAATCCAAACCCTAGAACTCAACTTTGCATGTCCACAAAGGTGAGTGCTCTCCCCTATGTCCTTCCTTGTTCTTGTTCATCTATTTATCTTTTCCCTCCTTATACCTAAATTTAGGGATTTGATGGGTTTTGAGGGGATTGTGAAGGAGTAAGGAAATTATAGATTAGATTGACCAATTATCGATGTAGAAGAGTGATTAAGAATCTAATTATTTATCTTGAAGCATTTAGAACCCAAAGACAATAGGAAAAATAAATTAAAATTAGTACCTCAGATCCGCCCGGTGGGATTAGATAGCCGCTGGGCGACTTTTTCTTCAAAAACTGGATTCTGTGTTTACGATAGGCACGCGGAGCCGCTGCGCGGGGTAAAATACCCGCCGGGCGAGTTGGGTTCTGACGCGGACCTGCTGGGCGGGTTTTCTGGACCGCTGGGCGGGTTCGCTGGACCGCTGGGCGAGACTTCTGTCCTGCTGGGCGGATACGACTTTTGTTATTCCGTTCTTTGTGTTTATGAGCTCCTCTTTGCAGTTTTTAACTCATTGTTGTTTGTTTTCTTATGCCTTGTTGAGGTTATATTGTATGATTATTATTTACCTTGAAAGAAACTGAGTGTGATATGAAATTGTGTCAATGTTTCATGATAAAAGTCTATAAAAGTTGTAAGCATTATTTGTGACCATGCATCATAACATTTGAGTTATGTGATGAGGAAAGTATGTAGGAATTTGGCTGGTGGAGGCCGTGATGGGTTGTCTAACCTTAGCTTTGGGGGTTATCCGGTTGGGAAAACTCCAATGGTCCATGCTGATCCCATGGAGCCGGGGCGTATTGGCAAAACTGGGTAACCCTGACTAGTCACCGGGGGATATCATGCTAGTTGAGGGTGCGAAAGCCAAAGGCATCGGTACCGATGACGCTTCTTATGACCTGCATTTACTCCTAGTTTACTTTCCAAAAAGTTTAGGTTGGTACCACATGTGCATGAGTAGTGGTTTAGGAACATAGCACGCATATGTATCTTTTTATAGTGTGATATGTTAGAGTGTGCTCTGTTGTAATTATGTGAATTCTATGTGACCCTATTTATGTGAATTCTATGTAAGAATGCAATTGTGCCTTGTGATGAAATGTTAAAGTTGTGGACATGTGATCATATCTTGCACGAGTGTCGTTCCTGTTTGATAAAACAAAACGAGGTATATGTCTAGTTACTAGACAAAGAATGTGAAACAATTATATGCTTGTAATTGGAATTGTGTTTGCTACCTTAAGGATAAGTGAGAGGCTAGACCTTAGGATAGTGTTATGAGGGTTCTAGTTCGATAATAATAGTTGTGAATAAGATAGAGGAAGGGTGAATTCCCTCATGGCGTAATAGAAAGGTATAAGACAAGTAAGAGAGAGAATGAAATAAGAGTATTTTAGGATGTCTGTAACCTTAGACTTGACCCTAGGGGACAGCTTTGAATATTAAAAGGAAGAAGAGTAAATTCTAAAGAGGGTTTGGGTAAGAAAGTATAAATAATGAGGATGAGTTCTTAAGTTAAGAATGAGATAATAAACCAATATAATAGTTGTGAGAATGAGAGAACAATTAACAGGGAGTATTGACTATTGAAAGGTGTAGACTCAACCATAGGTATGGATAATTATGAGAAACCCAATGAGGCTAAAGCCATGAGAGATAAGTAATGAAGGTTGTCCAAATAGAAGAGTCTAACCCAGCTGTAGAGTCCTTAGAGCACTCACTGAGACATTATGTCTCATTCCTTTAAGTTTTCCCTTTTTCAGGATACAGGTGAAGACACGCGTAGATGGAGCTTGGAGTCACGTGCAAGAAAATGTAGTCTAGTTTATATTATGTTTTTGTATTCTTGTTTATATTTTGTACGATACCTTCAGGTGATAGATGAGTTATATTTGGCATGTATGTTTTTTTTATTGTATTGTTCGTATATAATATTCAATTATATTTATGAGTAGTATTTGTATGTTGTTTCTACCTTTTTCAGTTTGTTTTTTTAAAATCTAGACCTAGTTACGATAATGCCCCTTAGGGTGTTACAGACTGCTTGATCATGTAATGTTTAAGTATAAGGACAAGGAATTGACCTGTTATAGTTGTGGACAGAAAAAGCACATTGGAAGGGATTGGCCTAAATCTAAGAAGGAGTTGCGTAGTGGGAGTCAGATTTCGCAAACTTGTAGACTGAAGGCTATAAGGAGCATCTTTATATAACACCCTAGATTTTAGGTACTAGAAATAAATCACGAAGTAGTTCTTAATAGGACCCTTCTTATGTGTTATTGGATAAAAGATGCCTTAAGAGTTATTGATATTATTATATCTCTTATTATTATTATTGTTCCTATTGTTGTTATTATTATATTTATTGTTATTGTTATTAATACTTTAGTATTAAAAATTAGTAGAAATGTTATAATAGAACCCAAAATAGCATTTAAGGCCCAATAAAGGACTAAAGCTCACTAAGCTACATACTTACCCACATGTTATAAGACAGACATAGAGAAAGAGATTTAGGTTTAGCCGTTATAAAATAAAAGAAGAAAGAAGTTAAAGATAGTAAGGAGAAAAGGAAGAAAAGGAAGAGAAAGAAATGGAATGGAAACTAGAGAACTCAAGCCCTAGAACTTAGCTTTACATATACCTAAAGGTGAGTGCTTTCTCCCGTGTCCTTCCTTGCCCTTTATGTTGTTCTTGTTTATCTATTTACCTTTTCCCGCTCTTTATGCCTAAGTTAGGAATTTCATGGGTTTTGAGGAGATTATGAGTAAGTGAAGAGCTTATAGATTAGATTGACCAATTATAAAGATAGAAAAAGTGATTAAGAATTTAATTATTTGTTTTGGAGCATTTAGAAGCTAAAGACAATAGGAAAAACAAATTAAAATTCAAACCTCAGACTCACTTGACGGGGTTAGATAGTCACTAGGTGACTATTTTTTCAAAAACTAGACTCTGTGCTGGTGCTGATCAATTGCATTTTTCACTAGGCACACAGACCTGCCAAGCGAGATACATAACCTATCAAGTGGGGTGAGTCCTAGAGTGACCCGCTGGGTGGCCCTCCTATCTCGTAGAATGGGTGCAACCTTAGCCATTCCAAAATGAGTGTTTGAGTCTCTTTCTCACTCGTTTTAGTGCCTATGAACTCCTTTTGAGGTCTTTAACTCATTGTTACTTCTTTTGGATGCCTTGAGTTTATACCTTGTGATTGTTATTTACCTTGAGAAAACTAAATGTGATATGAATTTGTGTTAATGTTCCATGATAAAACCCTATGAAAAATTGTAAGCATTGTATGTAATCAGACATCATAACATTTGAGCTATATGATGAAGGAAAGCATCTAGGAACTGGCTAGTGGAGGACATGATGGGTTGTCTAACCCTATCCTTAGGAGTGGTATCTGTGAAACTCTAATGATCCATGCTGATCACATAGAGCCAAAGTGTACTTACAAAGCTGGGTAACCCTGACTAGTCTTCGAGGGATATCATACTTGTTAAGGGTGCGAAAGCTGAAGGCATCGATACTGATAATGCTTCTTATGGTCATGTACTTACTCCTAGTCTACTTTTTGAAAAGTTTAAGTTAGTACCACATTTGCATGAGTAGTGATTTAGGAATATAGCATGCATATGCATCCTATTGTAGTGTGATATGTTGAAATGTGCTACATTATAACTATGTGAAGTCTATGTAACCTTGTTCATAAGTGATTGATACAATATGCACACATGTAAAAATGTAATTGTGTCTGGTGATGAAGTGTCAAGATTGTAACACCTCATCATTCCGAAGTTCTTACCATAGCACCATTTTTGACATCTTGGCAACTCACACTGTATGACACTAAACGTGGTGACACTTCACTTAACTTCCTTTGTTGATCAGAACCCTTTACTGGTCAGAACCCTCCATAGGTAGCCTCTTCTGAGACATCGATAACCAAGTTCTGATACCATATTGTAATGCCTAGCCACTTGCAGGATTGAAGATTGTCCCTTCAAACCATCACAATACTTTTTAACGTGTTTTGTCCTCACTCACAGGCTTCCTAGGAAACTTCCCAAGAGGTCATCCATCCCAGAATTTCTCTAAGTCAAGCATGCTTAACTATAGAGTTCTTAAGTGATGAGCTCCTGAAATGTAAATGCATCTTGTTGTTATAGGTAGCACTTATTTATTCCCTTAAGCTATCCTTAATTGTATAGTCCCATACCTACACAGCCTCTAGATCCCTCTTATTCTGGTGTCTATTTGATTCATTCATGTGTTCCTTCATTGGAAACCTGTCAGGAGTTGCTCCTTATCTGTACTTATCTCGTTTGCACTAGTAGTTACTCCCTACCCTTGTCAGCGCCCAGGATATTATAAAGATAATGTATATGTGATCATATTATGCATATGTGTTATTCTTATTTGATGAAACAAAACAAGGTGTATATCTAGTTACTTGGTGAAGGATGTGAAAAGAAATGTATGTTTGTAATTAGGATTGTCCTTGCTACCCTAAGTATTTATCAGAGGCTAGACTCTAAGAGAGTGTTACGAGAGTTTTAGTTGGATAAATAGTTATAAATGAGATAGAGAAAAGATGAATTCCCACACAGCAATAGAAAGGTATGAGACAAGTAAGACGGAACAAATTAAGAGTATTAAGGTAGGTGTTAAGGGAATGTCAAGAGTATTTCAGAATATCTGTAGCCTTAGACTTAATCCCTAGAGAACAACTTAAATATCAAAAGGAAGCAGAGTAAAATTTAAAAATGAAGGGTTTAAACACTAGAGATGGTTTAAATTATAGTAAGCTTGTATAATAATTATGAGAATGAGAGGGGAGTTAGCAGGAAGTATTGACTATTGAAAGGTGTAGATCGACCATAGGTATGAAGAATTATGAGAAACCTAATGAGACTAAAGCCATGAAAGATAAGTGATGAAGGTTGTCCGAATAGAAGAGTCTGACCTAGCCATAAATTCCTTAGAGCATTTATTGAGACATTGTGTCTCACTTCTTTAAGTTTCCCCATTTTTAGGATATAGATGAAGACATATATAGATGGAGCCTGGAGTCATGCGCAAGAAGATGTAGCTTGGTTTGTTTTTGTATTCCTCTTTACATTTTGTATGACACCTTTGGGTGATAGATGAGTTGTATTAGGCATGTATGATTTTTTATTGTATTATTCATATATAAAATCTAATTATATTTATGAGTAGTATCTGCATGTTGTTTTTACATTTTTAAGTTTTTTTTCTCTTTAGAAATTTAGATTTAGTTTCGATAATACCCCTTAGGGTGTTACATTTTACTCTTAGTGGTGCTGAAGCCTTAGAGTCCAATGACTTGATTTAAGGTACATGTCTCATAAGAAAAACTCCTTTAGTTGTACTTTTGATTCTGGTGCAATTCATTCATTTATATCCCAAACTTGTGCTAAAATTTGGAATTGCTTGTGTCTTCTTTAAAATTTGACTTGGTTGTTGATACTCCTAGTAGTGGTTTGGTCATTACCTCTAATGTTTGTCTAAATTGTCCTATGCTGGTTTCTAATAGAAAATTCCTAGTTGACTTGATTTGTTTGTCTCTTAGTCAACTAGATGTTATTCTTGGTATAGATTGTTTATTTTCAAACCCTGTCCTTTTAAATTGCTTTGATAAGTATATTGTGTTTAGTGAATCGGTTAAGCATAAGGATGTGAGATTCCTCACCGTCAACCAGGTAAAGGCATCTTTAAAAGAGTTTGCCCAAGTGTACATAATGTTAGCCACCTTGAAACCTGAAAGCAAGGTTGTGGTTGGAGATGTGCTTGTAGCGAGAGATTTCCCCGAGGTATTCTCGGAGGATGTTTTTAGTCTACCCCCAAGCACAAGGTTGAGTATTCCATAGATTTAATGCTTGGAATTGGACCTATATGCATAGCATCTTATAGAATGTCTCCCTTAAAGTTAGTTAAGCTTAAGAAACAATTTGAAGACTTCTTAGAAAAACAATTTGTGAGACCTAGCATGTCACTGTGATGAGCACCTATTTTGCTAGTGAAGAAGGGTGGGACTATAAGGTTGTGTGTAGACTACCATTAATTGAACAAGACAACAATTAGGAATAGATATCCTCTTCCTAGAATAGACAATCTTATGGACCAATTGGTAGGAGCCAGTGTGTTTAGTTAGATAGATTTGAGATTAGGTTACCATCAAATCCATGTGAAGTTTGAGGACATTCTAAAGGCTGCTTTCAGGACAACGTATAGTCACTATGAGTACTTGGTTATGGCCTTTGGTGTGACCAATGGCCTTGTGTTTTCATAGACTACATGAACAGGATTTTCCACCCCTATCTAGATAGATTTGTAGTGGTCTTCATAGATGATTTCCTAGTGTATTGTAAGTCAAAGAAGGAACATGTTGAGCATTTAAGGGTTGTGCCACAAACCTTTAAGGACAAACAATTGTATGCTAAGTTGTCCAAGTATGAGTTTCGATTAGAGGAAGTTAGCTTCTTAGGATATGTCAAATCTAGAGGTGGAATAGCTAGACCAATCTAAGATAGAAGTCATGATAAGGTAAGCAGCCCTTAAGTTAGTTTCTAAGATTAGGAGTTTCTTGGGTTTAGTAGAATGCTATAGGAGGTTATAAAGGGTTTCTCTAAGATGGCAATGCCTTTGACTTAGTTGACTCATAAGGGTCAAGCCTTTGTATGGGATACCCAATGTAAGGATAGTTTCCAAGAGCTTATGAAGAGGTTAACTCTGCACCCATTTTAGTTTTGCATAACCTAAGTGAACCTTCTATAATTTATTATGATGCTTCAAAGATAGGTTTAGATGATGTGCTTATGCAAAAAAGGCAAGTGGTAGCTTATGTATCTAGGCAGCTTAAGACTCATGAAAGGAATTACCCTACCTATAATTTAGAGTTGGCAACTATAGTTTTTATGCTTAAATTATGGAGGCATTACTTGTATGGTTCTAGATTTGAAGTCTTTACTGACCATAAGAGCCTTAAGTATCTATTTGACTAAAAAGAATTGAACATAAGGTAGATGAGATGGTTAAAGTTTTTTAAGGACTATGATTTTGATTTAATTACTACCTAGGTAAAGGTAATGTAATGGCTAGTACCTTGAGTAAAAAATCCTTACATATGTCTACATTGATGGTTAGAGAGTTAAAGCTTATAAAGCAATTTAGAGACCTAAGCCTAATATATAAGGTTACCCCTGGGAGTGTAAGGCTGGGTATGTTGAAAGTGACTAGTAGGCTGATAGATAAGATTAAGAAGGGTTAGAAATCTAATTTGTTTTTGCTAGCCCAGTTAGAGTCCATAGCCTAAGGTATAGAAAATAACTTCAAGGTAGGAACAGAGGGAGTCATTAAATTCCTAGATAGGATTTGTGTACCTAATGTGCCAGAGCCTAGAAAGTTGATCTTAGAGGAAAACCATAGGAGTGGTTTGAGTATTCATCCAAGAGCCACATTAAAAAGATGTTTTGATGGCTTGATGTGAAGAAGGATGTAGCTGAGTTTATCTATTCTTGTCTATTGTGTTAGACAGTTAAGGTATAGCATCAAAAGCCATTAGATATGTTATAACCCTTAGACATTCCTGAATTGAAGTGGGATAGTACATCCATGGACGTTCTGGTGGGTTTGCCTAGAACCCCCAAAGGGTTAGATTCGATTTGGGTAATAGTGGACAAGTTAACCAAATCTAGTCACTTTATTCCAATTAACAGTAGATACCCGTTAGAGAAGTTGACTACCCTGTACATCAATGAGATTGTGAGGTTTCATGGTTTGCTTTTAATATAGTTTCTAATAGAGATCCTAGGTTCACCTTTAGATTTCGGGAGAGTTTGCATAGAGCCCTAGGGACTAAACTTAGATTGAGTTCAACCTACTAGCCATAGATAGGCGATTAGACTAAGCAAACCATTCAATCCCTAAAAGACCTTTTGAGGGCTTGTGTGTTAGAGTGAAATGGTAGTTGGGATAATTTCTTATGTAACACCCTAAATTTTAGGTAATAGAAATAAACCACAAAATAGCTCTTCGTAGGACACTTCTAATGCATTATGGGATAAAAGACACCTTAAGAGTTATTGTTATTATTATATTATTATTATATCCCTTATTATTATTATTGTTCTTATTACTGTTATTATTATATTTATTGTTATTGTTGTTATAGTAGTTATTATTATTTTTGTGTTGTGTTGTTATTATATTTATTGTTGTTGTTATTATTATTATTATTGTTATTGTTATTGTTATTAATACATTAGTATTAGAAACCAGTAGGCATGTTATTATAGAACACAAAAGAGCATTAAAGCCCAGTAAGGGACTAAAACTCACTAAGCCACATATACATCCACATGTTATAAGTAGGTTTACCAGTCACAAAATAGAAGAAGAAAGAAGCTAAAGAGAATAAGGAGAAAAAGAAAAAGAGGAAGAGAAGAGCGAGAATAAAAACCAAAGAATCCAAGCCCTAGAATTGAACTTTGCACGTCCCTTGTAACATCTTGTTTTTCCTAATGCGGGATTACATGTTTTAATAACTAAAAGTGGAACTTAGATATGTAATCTAGGTGATTAAAGAAATAAATGGATTGTTTTGATGTATGATATGTAATATATGATGATGGTTGTGTATGTTCTGTTTGAATTCTGGATTGAACTTAGGAAGTTTGAGATATGTGATTGAACCAATTTGGATATGTTACAAGAGAGATTCTGGGTTTTAAGAGAGAAACAGTTAAGTTAAATCAGTTTTGGGACAAGGCAAGTGGATTGATGAGGTTTGGGCATCAATTAGACAAAAGTTCGTGTAATAGCTCTGGGGAGCTTAATTATAAAAGAAGGAGAAAGGGGGGAAGACCCCTCATTCTTACATTCTCCCTCTCTCTCTTCACTTTCTCTCTCGTCCCTTCTCTTTTTTTTCTTCATCTCTCTCTATTTCTCTCGAGATTTCTCGAGTTAGTTAGGGGTGTAAGAGGTTTCTCAACCCCAATTTCGTGTTCTTGAGTGCGAAGGGTGGATTTCTTGGAAGATTGACTCAAGAGTCTTTTCTCTCACATCCTCATCTTCCCAACTTTCAAATTTGGAAGTTTTAAAGGTAAAGGAAGCTTACTATTGTTTGATTTCATGTTTATGGTCATTGATATGTTGATTTAACACTTTGGAATCGATTGTTTTTGGTGAAAATCTTGCGTATGTAAGTTTTGGGGAAAAATGGGTTTCAAAAAGGGATTTTGAGATTTGAGGTTGTTTGTGGCTAAAATTGTCATATAATCAGTTAGAAATGCATTAAAAGTAGTTAGAATTGATTTGGAATGATTGTATAGTAATTAAAAGCCAAGGAATTGAAGAATTGCACCCCATATACCCTGTTTGCGTAGCAGGTGTCGCTAGGCGACAGCTTCACCACGCCGGGCAACGTTCTTCCCGAGCCAAGGAGGTTTCTGGAAAAATGTCACCGGGCAACAGTTTTCTCCCGTCGGGTGACAGCTTCACCCCGTCGGGCGACGTTCAGCCAGAGACCAAAAATAGGCCTTTGGTAATTTGTCGCCGGGCGACAGTATTGTGCCGCCGGGCGACAGAGTTACTATGAGCAAAAATTTGAGTCTTTGTCATTTTAGTTGAGTGAGACTTGGATTCAAGAAAAAAATGTGAAAGATAGTTGATTACCTTGGATTTCATGTTTAGGTGTGATCCTTTGAAATATTGGAAAAATGTCTAACTTTAAAGAAAGACCTATTTGTCATGTGTGCTTGATTTAAGAGGTTTATGTTGATGTGAAATGAAAGTATGAACTTTGTTATTGTTGCAGTGTATTGTGATTGAGTTGATTGTTGTGAAGATATATATACTTTTGAATGAATATGTTGTTGGCTGAGGTTATGCAACCCTCAAGCTATTATAGTGTGATGATGTGACATATAAATAAATATGCATGTGGATATGGATGAATAATTTCGGTTGAGTTGTTGTTGTTGGGTATGTGTTGACGTGAAAGGTTGCTTAGATAGGACCTCCACATGCTGTTGTTATTCTTCCAAACTTGGTTCTTGGTTTTCTTTATTATTGTTGTGAATTAGTTTGATAAAATGTGGAAAAATGGTAATTGAGTGGAAGGTTGCTCAGGTAGAGCCTCCACTAGTCGTAATATGTTGTGATGGTGAGATACCTTACTTGTTGACTAAGCAAGAGGCTGGATTGGGGCTGCATGGGTTGATGATGATTGTTGTGATTGAGTTATTATCGTGGATCATGCATATGTGTGGGCTGAGGTTGTGTGGGCCTCAAGCCGTGATGTGGGTAGGCATGTAAAGTGGAAAGGCAACCAGAGTTGGAACTCAAATGGGCTTGAAGGGTGACCAGAGTTGGAACTCAGATGGGCCTGTATGGTGACCAGAGTAGGAACTCAGATGGGCTTGGATGGTGACCAGAGTAGGAACTCAGATGGGCCTCCACCCTAGTGCCTACGCCTAGAAGGTTGAAAATCTCTTGAGAATTGTATCATTCATACATCAATATATGGGGTTGATAGCATGATGTATTGTGTTGTAATGTTTGTAAACCCATTTCTCTATAAATATGGTTTCTATATTGAGATGATTAATGTATTTGATTATGTTGGATTAAACATTCTATGTTGGTTTTTGTTTCGTAAGCTTACCCTTGCCTTGTTATGTTGTTGTTGGGTTGTCTTGTTGCTGTTGTTGTGACTGTGATGATCACGTCATCTTGGTGTGGGAGCAGAGGGAAAGCCGTCTACAAATCCAGCTTCTTAGAATTGATGAGAGAGGTTTCAGATGGAGATTGTGGAAAAAAAAAACACTTTTTTTTTTAGTAGAGCTTTTTTAGAAGCTCCTTTAATTTACTTTTGGATTTGATGTATATGTTTTATAGCTGACTAGTTATAGGGAACTTTGAATTTTGTATACTCCACGAAGTTGTATATAAACTTATTTATATTTTGCTTGATTCTACATCATATATGTATATTTTACATATAGGACAATGATTGAGATGATATTTAATATAAATGACTGAATAACTTCATGAAGTAAAATCTTTTATGTAGTGTTGTAGCGACAGAGGGTCATTACATCCCTAAAGGTGATTGCTCTCTCCCTGTCTTTCCTTGCCTTTTATGTTATGCCTTATTTATCTATTTACATTTCCCCCTCTTTGGGTTTTGATGGGCTTTGAGGGGATTATGAGTGAATAAAGAGTTTATAGATTAGATTGACCAATTATCAAGGTAGAAGAAGTGAGTGAGAATTTTATTTTTATTTTTTTGAGTATTTAAAAGCTAAAGACAATAGGACAAAAAAATCAAAATTCATTCCTTGAATCTGCTTAAGGAGGTTAGATAGCCATTGGGCAACTTATTTTTGAAAACTGTACTCCGCGTTGGCGTCGAGCAACTACATTCTCCATCAGGCACACGGACCCACCGAGTGGGATGCACAACCCGTCGAGCATGCTGCCCCCACGGATCTGTCAGGCAGGTTAGGCCTTAGCGTGATAGCCAAGCTACCCTTCTGGCCTACTAGGTGTGAACGACCTTGGCTATTTGGTTTTTGCGCCTGTGAACTCCCTTTTGTAGTCTTTAACTCATTGTTGCTTCTTTTTTTTATGCCTTATTGAGTTTATATTGAGTGATTATTCTTGAGAAAACTAAGTGTGATATGAATTTGCGTCAATGTTTCATGATAAAATCATATGAAAAGCTGTAAGCATTATATGTGACCATCCATCATAACATTTGAGTTGTGTGATGAGGAAAGTATCTAGGAATCTGATTGGTGGAGGCCGTGATGGGTTGTTTAACCCTAGCCTTGGGAGTTATTCTGTTGGGAAAACTCTAATGGTCCATGCTGATCCCATGGAGTTGGGGTGTACTGGCAAAATTGCATAACCTTGACTAGTCATTAAGGGATATCATGCTAGTTAAAAGTGCAAAAGCCAAAGGCATCGGTACTACTGATGCTTCTTATAGCCATGCATTCACGCCTAGTTTACTTTTCGAAAAGTTTAAGTTGGTACCACATGTGCATAAGTAATGGTTTAGGAACATAGCATTCATATGCATCTTGTTGTAGCGTGATATGTTGAAGCGTGCTACATTGTAACTATGTGAAGTCTATATGACCTTCTTCATGAGCAATTGATGTAGTGTGTACACATGTGAAAATGTAATTGTTTCTTGTAATGAAATGTCAAAGTTATGGATATGAGATCATGTTATGCACATTTGTTGTTCCTGTTTCATAAAATAAAATGTGGTGTATGTCTAGTTACTAAGCAAAGGATGTGAGATAAATGTATACTTGTAATTGGGATTGTCTTGCTACCCTATGGATATGTGAGAGGCTAGTCCCTAGGATGGTGTTATGAGGGTTATAGTTGGACAATAATAGTTGTGACAGAGATAGAAAGAGTGAATTCCCATAAGGCGTAATAGAAAGTATGAGACTAGTAATAAAGAATGAAATAAGAGTATCAAAGCAAGTGTTAAAGGAGTGCCAAGGGTACTTGAGAATGTTTGTAGCCTTAGACTTGACCCTTAGAGATAACTTTGAATATCAAAAGGAAGAAAAGCAAATTCTAAACATGAAGGATTTAAATACTAGAGAAGGTTTTGGGTAAGAAAATATAATTAATGAGGATGAGTTCTTAGGTGAGAATGAGAGAGGAGTTAATAGGAAGTATTGATTGTTGAAAGGTGTAGACTTGACCATAAGGATGGAGAATTATGAGAGGCCTAGTGAGGCTAAGGCTATGAGAGATAAATGATAAGGTTGTTCAAGTAGAAGAGTTTAACCTAGCATATAACCCTTAGAGCACTCACTAAGATATTATGTCTCACTCCTTTAATTTTTCCCTTTTTCAGGATACAGGTGAAGACATATGCAGATGGAGCTTTGAGTCACATCCAAGAAGACGTAGCCTAATTTACGTTGTATTTTTGTATTCTTCTTTATATTTTGTACAACACCTTCGGGTGATAGATGTGTTGTATTAGGTATGCATTTTTTTTATTGAATTGTATGTATAAAATATCTAATTATATTTATGAGTAGCATTTGCATGTTGTTTCTACCTTTTTGAATTTTTTTTTTGTTCCTAGAAATCCAGGCCTAGTTACGATGATATCCCTTAGGGTGTTACATTAGTGCTATCAAAGCTGGTTGTCGATGTCTCAGAAAAGGCTACCTATGGAGGGTTTTGACCAGTGGAGGGTTCTGACCAACAAGGAAGTTGAGTGAAGTGTGAACGAGTGAAGTGTCATAGAGTTGAGCAGTCGAGACATTGAGGGCCATGCTATAATATGAACTTTAAAGTTATGGGGTGTTACATCTTACCCCTTATAGAGTTCTTCTATAACAACAGTTACCATTCTAGCATTAGGATGGCACTTTATGAAGCCTTGTATGGAAAGAGATGTAGGACACCCTTATGTAGGTTAGAACCAAGTGAGAACCTTGTGTTAGGACCTGAGGTAGTGTAGCAAACTATTGAGAAGGTTAGGATGATGTAAGATAAGATCAGGGCAGCTCTTGAATTTTAGGAGGGTGATCATGTGTTCTTGAAAGTCACTCTATGGACTGGGGTTAGTCAGGCACTGAAGTCCTGTAAACTTACTCTACGTTCATTGGTCCCTTCCAAATCCTAAAGAAAGTTAGTGAAGTCTATAACACCCTGAATTGTTGACTTTTCTGTAACTCAAATTCAAGCTCTAATAGCTCAGTAGTAGGAATCAAGGCAAATTTTTTTTAAAACCGAAATTGTAGCATAATATAAAATGTGAAATCTTTCTCCATATAAAATGAAATAAGAGTTTTACTACCAAACCATTAATAAAATACCATGATAACAAACACCAATGAAAATGAAATACAATTTAAAACTCCACAAATATAAAGCTACATATTCTTGACACGAAAGGGTTTACATTACATTTTAATGATACTATAGCACGGTCTACTACATAACTGGATACTCCTCCAAATTAAAGTATTACCATTCTAATCTTAGAGGAATACTAGCCCTGACACCACACTAGACTTTTTTGACATCTAGTGTGATAGGACTAAAATCTAAAATCATCGTTCCCAAGGAACAAGTCTTCTACATCTTTATATATGCTTCTGTTGCGCCATTCTGATATCATCCTAGTTAGGGGTTGTAAGACTTTTAATCCCAATAGAGCTTTTAACTAAGGTGCTTCCCTTGCCAATACCACGCACTTTTAAGCCATGTACTTATTCACGTACAAACCAAAAGGCAATCTGCTCCCTATTTCCGTTCCAAACATCCGTAGATGAAGGAAAAGACGGATTAATTAGGGCTAAGAACTAGACAATTTGAAACGAAGAAATCAAATAAACCCAGAGACCCACTTAAGCTATAGTTCATACCACACAATTAGTATGACAAACATTAACTGAGCCATATCATACAATAAATTATAAAATCATGTATTAAACATTGCAACAATCAATAGAGAGCACATTCACAATTCATAACATATTATCACAGCATATGTAAATATCATAGTCATTACGCACACATAATGTATTTCATTCCCATACTACACACAAAGAAATATTTGATGCATGACCTATTGTCTTTCTTTTCAATCCATCAATCATTTTTATTGAGTTACTTAATAAATCCAAATGGTAGCACTACAGGGCCGTCTGTGCTACTACCATCCATACTTGATGCATTCCATACCACACCATTTCGAGGTTTTATTAAGACACTCGTTAATGCAATGCATGTGGGCCCATAATATACTAAGTGATCATTGATATCCATGGGAAGTGATTGGGAGTATATATACCTCTCTCACACTACGGTGCAATCCTCATCATCATGGAGGAAACAAGCAATCTTTCAGCTTAGGACATTCATAGTCCAAACAAAGGTATACTCTCATACCAATCCTGGAATACTACGCAGTTATCAAGATTATCAAGCTTGGTCAAGAAAATATCTCGGCTCAAGAGCGCTACCCTGGCCATTGGGACCTTCACTACTCACTACCCTACCCCCAAGACCTCCGCAAGTGGGTCCTTACCTTTCATTCCTCAGCGTACCTAACTGTGACTTCTCCATCCATAACACATGCCATCAATGTATGGTTCACAACATCAATACATATGCATATGATATATGAACATCCACAAGAATAATATATGCGAATATAAACATTCATACTTTTCTATAAAATTTAGCAAAATCTCTTCTATTTTGGTACATTCCATCACATCTTTCATTAGGCATGGACAATAAATCAACAAAGGGAAACCATGGCCAATATATCCATTCCACAAATTTCATTCATTTTATTAAAATTGTCATCACAATTAATTCACCATTTATGGGTATCATTCACATCACATCTTTTATCAATTCAATTGCATTTCATTTTTAATGCCACCATTACAGAATAAATCAATCATTCAGTCAATTCTATTCACTCAAACATATTTTCATTGATCATTAACCATTCATGTAATTAATTGCTAATTAACAAAAGGATCTCATTTCTTGGTTCAAGAACTCACATCTCATTAACAAACCAATGCTTATTATAATTAAAAGACACTAATTAATCTACACTTGTTCTATCTCAAATTATCTTTTGATTACCAATTTGATGATTCTAATTATCTACCCATACTATAAAACACAAAGCTAAGCTTTAGGAATATCAATTACATCATAGGCAATTTTCTATTTTCTATCATATTATGGTACCCTGCCTTTGTTGATCATTTTGGCATAGCAAATGAATTTTTCTTCCAACCATCTTTTGCAGTCTTAACCTTCAATATGTATAGTTTCTAAATATAATTTTTTCCAAATTTTTATAAAATCATTTAAGATTTCAATTGATCACTTTTTCATGGCTGGTTGCTGTCAGGATTTGACAAAATAATGGTTAATCAAAACTTCGCCAAATATTCATCACATAGAATTAAATTACGAAATTTTACAGGGATATTATAGAAATATAGAGGCATCTCTCTAAAAATCATGCGAAAATTCCAACCACGCAGGAAGTTATTCACGAAAAACAGAGGCTATTTTATTGTAATAAAATTCAGCAACTTGTAATTTAATCTTTAAGCATTGTAATCAAGCAACTGACATATATTTCAAGCAACTTCATCGCCAAGAACATCACATGTAATGCCTGATTCTTGATAATCTGTGAATAAGTGTTTGAATAATCAAAAAGAGAAATTAAATTTTATTTTCCTTGAAAAGATTTAATTAAAACATTAGTTTGGTGCCTATGTAAGTTTCTGCGGAGGATTTTGCAGGAACTAGATCTGCACTGCTGACAAATAAGCAGAGATATATCTATGGATTGTTAGATGGGTAGTGTAGGGTTGAAGAAATTTAATTATAGTTAATTAAATTTAATTATAATTAAATTCTAATGAAGATGGTGGCTTTCCTTACTATCGAGCTAAATTCTCTTCTGATTGTTAAATAGTCTGTCTAGAATCCTGTCAGATAAAGTATATATAGCTGTCCAATTTAAACAAAGCCAGTTTAATCATGGCTAGAAAAATTCTAAAAAAGTCATAGACTCATTTAGATTCCAGTGTCAATTAAATTGTTTTAATTGGCTCATGTGTTAGAAAGTTAAAAACCTAATCTTACAAAACTTGGTATTTGACTGTGTTCTTTGGTTCTCCCTCCTCTTGGCCGTCCACCACCTAAGGATTAGGGGAAATAATTTTTGTTTTCATTTAAATTCAAATTGTCTTCTTCTTTTACTAGTTACCATTTTGCCCCTCCTAAATGAGCTCTATATTAAGCTTCCAAGTGCAAACATTCCTCCCACTTTGCTCCTTTTGGCTGTGAGATTGAGAGAGAATAGGGAGAGTTGGTTCAAGTCTTAGAGTGTTGGTGGAGAGTGAAGGAACTAGGGTTTCTCAAAGGAAGGGTTCTAGGTAAGTAAGTTCCAACCTTTTCACTTTCTCATTACTCCATCTTCTCCTTTCCTCTCAAGACCAAAGATGTTTTGGTCCCTTTATACTCTTGGTTCTAAAAGTTTGTTTCTTTCATGTGTATGTCCCAAATCAACCATTTTGATGATTGGTTGATGGCTTACCTCCTTAAGATTGGAAGAAACTCTCCTACTTGCTCCCAAAGTGTTTAACAACTAGAAGGAAGCTAAGCACATTGTAAGGAAAGCTAACCCTTTTTGTAACACCCTAAGGGGCATTACCGTAACTAGGTCTAGATTTTAAAAAAACAAACTGAGAAAGGTAGAAACAACATACAAATACTACTCATAAATATAATTGAATATTATATACGAACAATACAATAAAAAAAACATACATGCCAAATATAACTCATCTATCACCTGAAGGTATCGTACAAAATATAAACAAGAATACAAAAACATAATATAAACTAGACTACGTTTTCTTGCACGTGACTCCAAGCTCCATCTACGCGTGTCTTCACCTGTATCCTGAAAAAGGAAAAACTTAAAGGAATGAGACATGATGTCTCAGTGAGTGCTCTAAGGACTCTATGGCTGGGTTAGACTCTTTTATTCGGACAACCTTCATTACTTATCTCTCATGGCTTTAGCCTCATTGGGTTTCTCATAATTATCCATACCTATGGTTGAGTCTACACCTTTCAACAGTCAATACTCCCTATTAATTGCTCTCTCATTCTCACAACTATTATATTGGGTTACTATCTCATTCTTAACTTAAGAACTCATCCTCATTATTTATACTTTCTTACCCAAAACCCTCTTTAGAATTTACTCTTCTTCCTTTTAATATTCAAAGTTGTCCCTTAGGGTCAAGTCTAAGGTTATAGACATCCTAAAATACTCTTATTTCATTCTCTCTCTTACTTGTCTTATACCTTTCTATTACGCCATGAGGGAATTCACCCTTCCTCTATCTTATTCACAACTATTATTATCCAACTAGAACCCTCATAACACTATCCTAAGGTCTAGCCTCTCACTTATCCTTAAGGTAGCAAACACAATTCCAATTACAAGCATATAATTGTTTCACATTCTTTGTCTAGTAACTAGACATATACCTCGTTTTATTTTATCAAACAGGAACGACACTCGTGCAAGATATGATCACATGTCCACAACTTTAACATTTCATCACAAGGCACAATTACATTCTTACATAGAATTCACATAGATAGGGTCACATAGAATTCACATAATTACAACATAGCACACTCTAACATATCACACTATAACAAGATACATATGCGTGTTATGTTCCTAAACCACTACTCATGCACATGTGGTACCAACCTAAACTTTTCAGAAAGTAGACTAGGAGTAAATGCAGGCCATAAGAAGCGTCATCGGTACCGATGCCTTCGACTTTCGCACCCTTAACTAGCATGATATCCCCCGGTGACTAGTCAGGGTTACCCAGTTTTGCCAATACGCCCTGGCTCCATGGGATCAGCATGGACCATTGGAGTTTTCCCAACCGGATAACCCCCAAGGCTAAGGTTAAACAACCTATCATGGCCTCCACCAGCCAGATTCCTACATACTTTCCTCATCACATAACTCAAATGTTATGATGCATGGTCACAAATAATGCTCACAACTTTTATAGACTTTTATCATGAATCATAGGCACAATTTCATATCACACTCATATTTTTAAGGTAAATAACAACCATACAATATAAACTCAACAAGACATAAGAAAAACAAATAACAATGAGTTAAACACTGCCAAAAGGAGTTCACAAATATAAGGAACATAATAGCAAGTCGTATTCGCTCGGCGGTCCAACAAACCCGCCCAGCGAGTTCGCGCCGGAACCCAACCCGCCCAGCGGGTATCGCACCCCGCCCAGCAGGTCTGCGTCAAGACTCAACCCACCCAACAGGTCTGCGCGCCCAGCGCGAAAGAGAAATCCAGTTTTTGAAGAAAAGTCGCTAAAAGACTATCTAATCTATGAATTCCTTACTTCCTCACAATTCCTTCAAAACCCATCAAATCCCTAATCTTACGCATAAGGTGGGGGAAAAGGTAAATAGATGAAAAATAACAATATAAAAGACAAGGAAGAATATGGGGGAGAGCACTCACCTTTGTGGACATGCAAAGTTGAATTCTAGGGTTTGGATTCTCCGGTTTCTATTCTTCCTCCTTCTCTTCCTCTTCTTCTTCTCTTCTTTTCCTCATTCTCTCTAACTTTTTTTCTTCCTCTATTTTGTGACGGCTAAACCTAACCCTCCTTCTCTATTCCCTTCTTATAACATATGGGTGGGTATGTGGCTTAGTGGGCTTTAGTCCCCTATTGGGCCCTAGATGCTCTTTTGGGTTGTATGATAATATTCCTACTAATTTATAATACTAAGGTATTAATAACAATAATAAGAATAAGAATAATAATAATAATAATAATAGTAACAACAACAACAACAATAATAATAATAACAATAAATATAATAACAACAACACAACACAATAATAATAATAATAATAATAATAGGAAATATAAATAACAATAATTCTTAAGACATCTTTTGTCTAATAACATATGAGAAGGGTTCTACTAAAAGCTACCTCGTGGTTTATTTCCAGTACTTGAAAATTGGGCTGTTACACTTTTCTTGTGTGTTTGAATCTATGATTTACTTATTTGGATGTATTTTTTTGTTAAGAATAATGTTGGTATTTTTAAAAGTGCTAAACTTGATGAAAGATCACATTTTCGTGCAAGTTGGTGATGTATTTTGGTGCTGTTTGATTTTCAGACTGAACATGCTACACTCTTTTTATGATAACTGGAGCTTTGGTGAATATTTTCATATGCTTGTTGTTTTGTTGTAAACTAGACAAGATTTCCTCCAAAATGGACACAAGAAAAGTAACAAAAGGTTAAGAAATGAAAATTTTAAGCTTTTTGAAAGTTGAGCATGCTGTCTGAAAACGTTGACCCGACAATGGACAGTAAAACATGATTTTGGAAGAATCAGTTTTGTATTTTGGGAAACTAATTGAACGTGGGTGTGAAAAATATCAGGACTTGATCGTGGGTCCTCCAGGAGGCAACACCGACCTCATTGTCTTGTTATTTTTATATCTTTTTTTGTAGATTTTTGATTTAATCAATCTATATCATTTTAGAAAATAGACAAAATTATCTTTTCAAACATGTATATATCATGTTAATAAAAAATAGTTTTCTATTTAAAAATGATTTTTGAAATAGAGGCAAAAATCTGGAAGTCTCTGGAAAACAGTTTTAGAAAAATGAATATAATACCTTATGCATAACCCTAAATAGTTTTATCTTTTGTGTTAAAATTTAATGGTGGATTCCTTCAAATAAATAAATTAAATATGGAAATTTATTAAAATATAAAATCTAAGGTTTTACAAATTCATAAATATATTTGGTAAAATAATAAAGAGATGTTTTTACAAAACTACAAAGCTATGTTTTCCAAAAGACCCAAAACCTAAGTTTGGACTTGATGATTTCATAAAATGTTTTCTTATTAACTTTCATACATTGTTATTCTAATTATGGAGATATTATACATATATGGCTTGGTAAGTGATTGATTTGAATGAGTTTCCTAGTAAAGAATTGTTAAAGGCATGACTTGATGAATGTTGTGACTCTTGATGGCGTGATAAATTATGTTATAACTTATTAAACAAAAAGCTTATCTGGGTGTGAAAGATAAGTGATAAAATGCCTATCTAGGTGTGAAAGATAGGTGATACATAATAAAATGCCTATTCGAGTGCGAATGATAGGTGGATATTATTGCATATTGCCATCATTGTCTGTGTATGAAAAATTGACTGTCATGCACACATGCATTGGTGAACGAACATGCGGTACCAAAGGTGTCGATATTCGCAGGGTCGTGGTGCGAGCTAGGTGTGAAAGCTTGAGGACTACGGATGATGCGATTCCAAAGGAGGTCGGGGCCTTGCAAACCCTGTGTTGTGGTGGTGGTACTCCTATACAAAAATCCTGACAAAGTGCACTGGTTCCCATGATCAGTTACCGGTATTCCCCAAATGGTTTAGGCACGTGCTGCTTTGAGAACCTTGGTGTGGGTTTCTGTGTTTATTATACCATGATTAAGGAATATCCAAGCTGGTTGCTCGAGTTCTTAAATTTCTATGGAGAGTCTAGGACTCATAGTCTGCATTGCATTCTTGGCACACTTTTAATGAGAATAATAAATGAAGAAATTGTTGTATGTGTGCTTGGGTGGTTTATTTGTTATTCTGTTAAGTGTATATTATGTATCTAGAAAGTTGTACATGTTTCTTTTCAGATAGCTTATCATTGCTTGTGTGCAATGTGTGTGCGTGATTGTGATGATCGCGATTGCTTGATCGCGGGAGCAGATGGCATTTCCCCCGCGGAGTGATGCTTTCAGTGTGGAGCTAACACCCACCATCCAAGATGGGCAGGATGGATGGACCATTGATGTTGACACCCTTCAAGCTTGTTTTGACAATCTGCTACTCACGCGTTACATGTAATGACCCAACTTCGTTATAGGAAAACTCTTCTACATCTACATAATTAGTTTAATTAATAAATTAAATTATGAAAAGTTGTCCTTGTTAATTCATTTGTGAAAAAGGGTAGGAGTCTATGTATTTATTTAAAACATACTTTCCTAATATTAATGGCGACACAAGATAAAGACCCAATCTGCACCAATTGTCAAGAAATAGATAAGTTTCACAACCATGTAAACTTCAAAACTATATGCATACAAGAGACCATGCTAAAAGAGCGAAGTGTGTGTGTCATACAAGTGGCCAACCTACAATTGCAACCCAAGAAAAAGGGGATAGGGTTTAATTCATATAGACACTCCTAAAGCTGGTCATAATAACTGACTCACCCAATAAAACAAGGAAGACCCAAAACAGATCTCCTTTCCAGAACCTAAAGCTCCAGCCACATGGTTAATGGTAGAGCTCGAGTTGCCTCTACCACTTCCATGTATGTGGGCTTCTCACCTCTAGGGGCATCCGGTGGCGCTAAACCGAAGAAGCTATAAGGTTGTCGAAAAGATTGGACCGTAACTCCTCCAAGCTCTGCAGGGGTGTTAGGGTCTGACATGTAGATGAAGATGATACCTCTTTCTTAACGTCCGTTGACTGTAGTGAGATCTAGA
The DNA here is from genome assembly GCA_004329165.1 of Spatholobus suberectus. NCBI lineage: Eukaryota > Viridiplantae > Streptophyta > Magnoliopsida > Fabales > Fabaceae > Spatholobus > Spatholobus suberectus. The sequence goes on along the minus strand of CM014730.1, from coordinate 465,763 downwards.
AGATGTCACCCGTTAGTGCAGATATGCACTCCCAAGAGATGGAAGAGTATCCAAGGTCTAGGAAAATCACCATCCATTTGCTCTCGTGACAACGAAGCATTGCGATCATTACAATCACACGCACATAAAACACACAAGCAAGGATAAGCTACCCAAAAGCAAACATAACAAGATAGGCATAACATATTAAGCATGGACATAACTAATGCAAAATCACAACATGTAAGCATAGTACAAGGTATCTTTCTCACTGAGTAATTAATACACATTCGCAACATATAAACACAGTACATGGTATTTATATTCATCCATCAGTCCAAAACAATTGATAACCAAGCATGTAGGTGCAGACCATGATCCTATGACTCTCTATGGAAATCTATAAACTTGAGCGACCAGCTCGAATATTCCTTAATCATGGTATAATAAACACAGATACCCTCACCGGGGTTTTCAAAGCAGCACGTGCCTAAACCATTTGAGGAATACCGATAACTGATCATAGGAACGAGTGCTTTTTGTCAGGATTTTGGTATAGGGGAACCGCCACCACGACACATGGTTTGCAAGGCCGCAGTCTCCTGTGGAATTGTGCCATCCGTAGTCCTCAAGCTTTCGCACCCAGCTAGCACCATGATCCTGCGAATAGTGACACCTTCGGTACCACATGCTCATGCACCAATGCATGTATGCATGACAGTCAATTATCATACATAGATAATGATGGCAATATGCATTAATATCCATCTATCGTTCACACCCGGATAGGCATTTTATTATGTATCACCTATCTTTCACACCTAGATAAGCATTTTATCATTTGTCTTTCATACCCAGATAAGCTTTTGTCAACATTGCCATCAAGTCTCAGTTTTTCACCACATCATGGATTCATCCTATTTATCCTTATAAAGATTTACCCCCTCAATTCTCATAACACTAGGCCCAATCCATCGTTAGGCAATCGTTATGTGACACAACTGCAAGCCCTATCCATCGTTAGCTCTTTTATAGGATCCTGATTCCTTACAACATTGGGCCCAATCCATCGTTAGCCTATGATCATGTGACATAACACAGAGCCCTATCCATTGTTAGCTCTTCTATAGGATCCTGTCCAAAGCGATCTTAATAAGGATAAACTAGGGTCCACCGCTTATCGTTCACACCTAGATAAGCCATTTATCAACAGTTTCATAACATATACATCATGCCATTAAGTCACTAATATACAACAAGTCATGCCATTAACACATCTTATCTAGCAATTTATTCAATCAACACTCACCAAGCTTCATATATGTACATATTAGGTAAATTGTGTATTTTAAAAGAATGTTAAAATTTAAATAAGAAAATACATTATGAAACTTGTCAAGTTAAAACTCAATTTTTTTATTTTTTATTTTTTATTAAGAAGCCTAACTTGTTAAACTTTATTACAAATTACTTTTCATTAAATTACCACAAATGTATTTTTAAATCACATGAGACAGTAAAGATTAAATTTCATTAAATTTCATATCTAATTTTAATTTCAAGGATCCACCATTTAACTCTTATCCCAAAAAATTGAGTTTTACAAAGTTCTACAAAAGTTATAAAAAGCTTAATTTCTAAAACAATTTCTAGCAGCCAACAGAATTTTTGTCTCTGTTTTGAAAATCATTTTGAAATAGTAAAATATTTTTGTTTAAGACAATCTCTATATGGTCAAAAATATAATTTTGTCTATTTTCCAAAACAATAGAGATTGTCTCAATCAAAAATCTACAAAGAAAGATACAAAAATAACAAGACAGCAAGGTCAATGTGGTCTGCTATGAGACCAGCGAGTAAGTCTTGTCATTTTCCACTTATAGGAAAACTATTCAGAGACCAAATCTTTTATTTTCTGAAAATATACTTAAATTTTTTTTTTAAAAAGTCCGAGAACATTAAAAGCCAAGGTCTACACAATTTTATATGATTTTTGAAATTTCACAATTTTCAAAACTTCTTCTAGGCGGGATGTAAGTACAAGTTTCAGTTTCCAAAAATCATTAAAAATATAAAAACCAACCAAAAATAGGTAAACCATATATGCTTGGAAATATTTTTGAGTTTAATTTTCATTCGTTCAAGAATTTTCCTGAAATACAAAACCAATTTTTCCAAAATCACGTTTTACTGCCCACTATCAAGTCAGCGTTTTCTGACAGCATGCTCAACTTTCAAAAAGCTTAAATTTTTCGTTTCTTAATCTTTTGATATGTTTCTTGTGTCCATATTGGAGGAAATCTTGTCTAGTTTACAAAAAAAACAAGAAGCACAGGAAAATATTCAACACAGCTCCAGTTATCATAAAAAGAGTGTAGTATGTTCAGTCCGAAAATCAAACAGCACGAAAAACACTTCACCAACTTGCACGAAAATAAAACTTTTAATCAAGTTTAGCACTTTTAAAAGATACCAACATTATTCTTAACAACAAAACACATCCAAATAAGAAAATCATAGATTCAAACACACAAGAAAAGGGTAAGCTTTCCTTACCACCAAAACAGCCAAGGTCACAAACAAGTAGAGAACTTGGGTTTTGAGTTCACTTTCTTCACATAGCTTTGACCTTTGCACCATCCATCACCATGAATAGTCAATATATGAAATGAACACAAGGAGAGAACAAATTTTAGGGCCATAGAAACATAAAGGAAGGTCTAGACCACTTAGTTCTTGATAGAAAAGAAAAGGTGAAGGAAGAAGAGGTTGAAAAGGATGGAACTTACCTAGAACCACCTCTTGAATACTCAAGCTTCTCCCTTCTCTCTCAACACTTAGAGAAACTCAAACTAAGCTCACTTTTTTCTCTCTAAAGCTCATGGTTTCTAAGATGAGAATTGGGGGGATGTGGTTGTGTTTGTATAGCTTAATAGAAGACACTTTCAAAAAGGGTATTTTAGTCACTAGCAAATTTGGAGGTGCCATTTGAATTTAAATGAAAACAAAATCTTTTTCCCCTTTCCCTAGGTGTTGGACTACCAAGAGAGGGAGAAACCATGGGTGCACATGGTTTTTCAAGTGCCTTAAGTACACTTGAAATGACAAAAGGTAGGTTTTCTTGAAATGATGTCTAGTTAGGTTATAACTAATTTAGCTGGCGTAGGACAATTAGTTGTATTTAGTTTGGTTGGACTTAGGGAAATGTGCACTTAGCTCAAGACAAGAAATATTGTATATTTCTCATACTGTTAGTGAAAATGCGGTCAAATACCAAGTTTTGTGAAATTAGGTTTTAGATTTCTAACACTTGAATCAATTAAAACAATTTAATTGACATTGGAGTCTAAATGAGTTTATGACTCTTGTAGAATTTCTCTAGTCATGATTGAACTGAATTTATTCAATAGGCAGTTGGATTTTACTTTATCTGACAGGATTCTAGACAGGCTTCTCGATAAACGGTCCAAAATGGTAACAGAGAAAAACCTAATGTCTCAACCTTTTAGGTAAGGAAAGCTATCAAACTAAATATAATTTAATCATAATTAATTTAAAATTAATTATAATTAAATTCCATGGTCTCATACAGCTCACCAACTGTATAGATCAGTGCCAGTCCGACAAACATCATCACAACTAGATTCTCACAAATTTCTTTGTAAATTTTCAAACAAGGATAGCATGAAACTTTTTATCATCTATTTTCCATTGGAAAAAAAATAAATTTAATCCCTCTTGTTAGTTATTCAATCACTTGATTAGGGATCAACATGCTGCAGATCTTACACTGTCAGCCTTCACAGTGTACCTCTGCTCTGTTGAAATCCAAGCAGGCTAAATTTCTGTAGAAAGCTCTACTGAAATTGACACAATCAAATATTATTAATTGTTCGCTTATACTAAATTTAAATTTAATTTCTCTTTTTAGATTATCAACCATTTATGCACAGCTTATAAAAGACAGGTCTTACATTACACTCCATGCGATGCTTTGATCTCTACGATCCCGGTCACGATACGAGTGGATTTCTCTGAGTTCGCTCATGAGGTACTCCATCCTCCATCTGTTTTCCCTACACGCACTCTTGCTCCTCATCGAGTAAGAACGCTCGGAGTACCGGTGGTTATTCAGCACTCAGGCTTCTCATGGGCGCGAACATGGTTGAGGTTCTAGTCGTGTTTCTTTTGCTAGAGGTGATGATGATAACGACGACACACCCTCTACCTCTCCTCACTACCTTTAGAAGGCGACATAATTCTTGGTGTATCTTTTGAGTAGAGGTGACCAGATTAGGGAGTGACTTATGTATCCCCTCCCCCTTTTGAGTTGTATATCTGGGTTCATTGTCACACACCTCTCCCACTATCCTATGTATTGCTTTTAATTATGTTGCTATGTACTCAATTATGGTATCGTACTTTGTGACATTGGACATGGTGGTTTATGAATGATTATGTTTCTTATTTTATACTTCCTTCTTGATGTACTCTCTTTATAATGCGTTTTGTGATAAGTGGTTACGAAAAGAAAATTTTAAATTTACTCGTATTTTTACAAGCAAGTAAACTACAAGAGTTTTCCTAAATTGAATTTAAAATCAATCTAGACAATTAGCTTGCACGATTTTCTTTTCCACTTATATTGTCATTTGTAATGACTCATGGAGGGCTGGTTCACAGGTCATCACATCACACAAGGCCTAACTAAGCTTTATGTGGCCAATCAAACAAGCACATCACTATTATAGTCCTCAACAATCATATAGTTGGAATTAGCAATATACAATTCATATAACAACTCAATCCTAGGCCATTTTTGTTCTCAAATTCAAATTAATTTAGCCTTTACCCCCTTACCCATTGATGACTGTGGCTACCATGAGAGGAGGAGTAGAGGGTTTTGCTCATCCATGCTCCAATCAAGCTTTTAATTACAGAATCAAGACAAAGCAAGCACTAATTAGTGGTTTACATCAAAAGCCCTTTGTAAAATTGAAGGAATTCCAAGAACAGATTATGAGAATTGAAGGAGGTTGGTGGTGGTGCATGGGTGCTGAGACTAGGGAAGAGAAAGAGAGAAGAAGATGAGTTCTTTTACCTTGAGTTGGTCACAAATGGTATTGGAAGACCTTGAGTCTTGAGGAATTTTAAGAGGAATGGAGAGCTTTAGGGGGAGAATGGAAAAAATAGAAGATGAAGGTTTGGGGAAGGAAGGTGATCGAAGTTTATAGAGGGTAGGGGAGAAAATACCAAGTCTTGAACCATTAAGTGTTGACATGTGTCACTCAAATGTAATGTAAACCCTTTTCGTGTCAAGAATATGTAGCTGCATATTTGTAGAGTTTTAAATTGTGTTTCATTTTCATTGGTATTTGTTATCATGGTATTTTATTAATGGTTTGGTAGTAGAACTCTTATTTCATTTTACATGGAAATATATTTTACATTTTATATTATGCTACAATTTTGGTTTAAAAAAAAATCTGCCTTGATTTCTACTACTGAGCTACTAGAGCCTGAATTTGAGTTACAAAAAAGTTGATAGTTAAGGGTGTTACAAAGTTACATAAATTTCTTTAACCTTATCTTTTTCAAATCTTCATGGTGTCTTTCATGTTTCCTAACTTAGAAATATGTTCATGATCCAACACATGTAATTAAGTTGGATGATATCCATGTGAAAGGGAACCTAGCTTTTGAAACTTTACCATTGCAAATTGAGGATTAATGGGGTGAAACAACTAAGAGGAAAGGAAATTCCCTTGGTCAAGGTTGTTTGGGGGGGACCTACAAAAGATAGTGTAACTTGGGATTTAGAGAGCCAAATGAATGAGTCTTATCCAGAGTTGTTTGCTTTAGGTAAATTTCAAAGACAAAATTTCTTTAAGGAGAGGAAGTTGTAACACCCTAATGTTTTCCTTCTAACTAGTACATATTATTATTAGTATTACTATTATTTTTCGTTTTGCTTTGTTTTTAATAAAAAGGTATTTCGGGAAAAGAGATATTGGGTCCTTAAAATGAAATTTTATAATTAAAATATCTTTAAAAGTTTAAAGACCCTTGTATTGGGCTTAGTTTTTGTAAACTCAAAGTTAGCTTTAAGAGTCTATTACGTTTCTTAAAAACCTAACCCTTTTCCTCATTCTCTCTTGTGCCTCTTTGGAGATACTACGCAATCAGAGCCGCTGTAGTCAAGGTATGAGGAGCCATAGTAGGAAATCACTACATTGTTTACATCTTCTTGCTAGATATGATTTCTTTTGAGGTAAAAAGGAAGTGAGTTATCTCGCTCATAGGTATGACTTTGGTCGTGGGTATGGGGGTTGGCTCGAGACCCAAATTGTTTGTGAATTATGTGATTGTGCATAAAAGGGAATGTGATCTTCCCTAATCATTTATGCATTTTATAGCAATTTCATGATTAATTATGCATGTTGATTATTATGACTGTTCTTCCTTCCCCTTTGTGCCTAGATTAGGGATTTAATGGGTTTTGAGTGAATGATGAGTTTATAGAGTAGATTGACCAATGAGAAAGATAATAAGAGTGATTAAGAATTAATTAATCCATTTTGGAGTACTTGAAAGTTAAGGAAAATTGTGGGTTGCTTGTGGTGCAAACCCTTGTGATCTACAAAATTTGAAGTCAGGCACAAAGTGCCAGAATTTTGGCCCTAAGAGTGAGAGAAACAAGGTTCCATGGAGGTTCATCAGAAATTAGGCACTAAGAGTCGTGGCATTAAGCACCAAAATTAGCACTAGCATGGGGGAGGCAGGAAGCAACCCCTGGTCCTCTAGAGGTTTGGCGTTAAGTGTTAGAAAATTGGTGCTAAGTGAGTGTAACAGTGAATTCCCTGTATGAGTGGTGCTAAGTACCAATTCTTTAGCACTAAACATGGACCTGCTAAGAGTGGATATGGAAATAAAGAGAAGCTAATCGTGATCCACTAAGACACTAAAATTGATGTTCTTAACCTTCTATGCCTATTCACTATATGATTGCCATTCCTTAAGTGCCCTGTTGAATTTGCATCTTGTGATTGTTATTTACCTTGCAAAAACCAAATATAATATAAAATTGTGTTAATGCTCTATGAAAAGTTTGAGCTCTGTATGTGACCCTGCTTCATGACATTGAGTCATGTGGAGAAAAATTTATGTAGGAATTCAGTTAGTGGAGTCTAGGGGGTGGTATTCGATTGGGAAACTCCAATGGCTTAAGATAATCTCATGGAGTCGGAGTGTACTAACAAGACTGGGTAACCTTGACTAGTCACCGGGGAATATCATGCTAGTTGAGGGTGCGAAAGCCAAAGGTATCGATACCAATGATGCTTTTGATGGTCGTGCACTTACTCAAGATGAACATGGATTGATACTACATGTGCATAAGAAGTAAAAGTTAGGTGACATTGCATTACATATGTTTTTTGTGTTTTTAATCCTTATATTAACGTTTTTCAAATTCAAATTATGCATATGTTATGTATTCTACTTGTTTCCATATGCATACATAAGGCATGATGTGAGATGTATCTTATTCCTTTGCTTCTATTTTTTTTTTTTTTTTGGTTTATGTTGATGATATATAGGTGATGTGCAGCAAGACCTTGAGAAAGAGTCTTGAGTAGAGGCATTAGCCTTATTGCAATTTATGTTACTTTTGCTTGGGTTTGGTACACTTTGATAGGATGTGATATCGGGGCTTGGTTATTTACTACTTTATGCCTTTAACTTTCAAACTTAAAATTTGAAGTTTACACCTTTAGTTGATTTGTTTACAAAGACTTGTATGGAAATTGCACACCACCATCTTTTATTAACTAGTAAAGTATTTTATACAGTTTAATTTGATGTGAGTTATACGTGTAATGTCCTTTATAGGCTAAAGAGAAAGATTTTATATCACTATTTTATTTCACAAATGACAAATATGTTCTATTTTCACAATATTTATTTAATAATTAACTTTAGGGTAATGGGTGTCATAATGGGCGTGAGGCATTTTTCTTGAGGATGATGATTACAACATGGATGTTTGTATCTTATGAGGTATTATGCAAACTTCCAATCACTTCCTAGTGATTCCTAATGGTTAAGGTGAATCATCAGAGATTGGTATCGATCCATACATCTAGTAAGATCTGTGTGTGAGTAATAATAACGTAGGTCAAGACCTTAGGATTCCCTAGTTTGGTTATTTAAATTATGTGTTATGTTTGAAACCTATTATGATAATGAATGATACTTTTACAAAACCTCACTATTTTTCTATTTCTCTTTTTATATATGTTGGTTGTAACATCCCTAATTTTGGGTAATAGAAATAACAATATATTTATGGTTAAGATGTCTCATAGGCAACATTAATAATAGTTACCCTTATATTAGAATGTTATAGGAATAAGATAATAAGACCCTGAACAGGATTTAGAGACCAAAGATAGGCCATCAAGCCGCTTATACACACGGTTTATATAGGAGAAGGAAAAGGGAGTTAGAGAGAGAAATTAAAAGAAAAGAGAGAAGGAGAAAAGAAGAAGAGGAGAAAAGAAAAAGAAGAAGGGAAGAAGAAAGGAAGAGCGAATCCAACCGTCCAATCACTTCTAAAAGCATATGTGAGTGCTTCCTCCTTATCCTCCCCTTTTCCTTTGATTGTTGTTTATATTCCTCTTTTCCTCCTTGTTTCCTTTGAAACCCAAGTTTGGGTTTTTATGGATTTTTAAGGATTAAGCTTGATTGAGAGGTTTATTTGGTGGATTAGTCAGTTAGAAATGTAATAGAAATGTTTTGGAATAGTTGTATAGCAATTAACACTAAAGGAAATGCAAATTGCAGCTAATATACTCATTTTCGCATCGAGGTCGTCGTCGAGCGCCAGTAGACGTGGTTGGGTGATGTTCATCCAAAGCTAAGAAGGGCATTCTGGCAACCTGTCGCTGGGCAACAAAATTCTCCCACTGGGTGACAAGGCTGCTATGCGGCAGCCCTACTGGGCAACAGGGCTGTCATCGAGCAACATTCAGCTAGAGCCCAAAAATGAGACCTTAGCAACATGTCACTGGGCGGCAATAATATGCCATTGGGCAACAAGGTTGTTTTGAGTGAAAATTAGGATTTTAGCTAATTGAGAGTTGAGTTTGGAAAGAGTTTGATTGCACTTTTGTTTTTTATGCTCTCTCTTGTATGTTTGCCTCTTGTTGTGATGTTGTGTTGCATTATTTGGTATTGATTGTTTGAGTAGCTATATTATAATGAATTCATGTGATTGTTGCATTTGATTGGCATAGTTTGCATGTAATGATAAACCCCTTTAATAAGATTTTTAAAATGCTTAAGATACCATCAAATGCCTCCTTAGCAAAAGGTAGGGATTTTCCCCTAAGTTTATGAAAGATTTTCATGAAAGGAACATGTTTTTGAGAAAAGCTTATGTTTTCATAGAAAGATATTTTAAAAGGAAAGCTATGCTTTCAAAGAAAAGTACCTCCTTAGTAATGTTAGGACCTCCCCAGTTCCAAATATGTTTAAGTTGCACCCTTGGCATACTGTGGTATGCAAATCGTATTAAGGATTCCAAGGTTACCAAGGAGAGATGAGGTTTTATGTAACTCTAAGATGAGTTGTAATAGAAAAAGGGCTAGGGGGCCTTTACGTCAAGGGAAGGGACTATCATCCTTTAGATGCTAGGGGGAAAACAACATCCTTCGGTAAGGGAAGGATGGGTCCTTCAGTAAGAGAAGGACATAGTCATTCTTCAATAAGGGAAGAATGTTGAGGGAACTGCTTCGATAATGGAAGTGGTTTAGCCACTTGGACTGGTGGTAGTAAGAGGTCGAGGGAGGGATGCCTCTTGATGGCTAGAGCTCAGCTAAGAAAAGACAGTATGCAAGTGAAATTTAATAATAAAGATAAAGAGAACTACATAGAATAGAAACTAAACTAGGATATGATTGATGTGAATACCTTTGTGAGGCATGTATGTTGCCCTGTGGGGTATATGATGATGTGTATGCTTAGTCATAGGTAAATCTAGTTATATCTAAACTAGGGGAACATATATACTTAGTGAGGACATAGTTTATGTATAAGTCCCAAAAAGGGCAAGAAAAGAGAAAGGTAAAGAAAGGAAAGGTCATTCCTCACTTAATATTATGGAAAGTAAAAGGTCTACAGAAAGTAATCTAGAGTATGAAGTCCTCATTTAAATGATGAAAGGAAAGTTGTTTAGTGTAAGAGACAGTATGGGTTAAAAGAGTTAGGCCTGAAGCCCATTAAAGATTAGGAAGCCCTAAATTAGGCATAGTTTATGAGAATAAGAGATAAAGAGGTAAGAGATTAAGGGTTTTAGTAAGAGGTAAAACCATGAGAGGATAAGAAAAAGATCTCTAGAACAGAGGGTCAACCTAAAGTCCTTAAAACATTTACTAAGACAATATGTCTCATCCCTTTTATGTTTTATGTTTTTATAGGTTGAGCAGGTGAAGTCTCCTTAGGAGTAGCTTGGAGTATAGAGCTTGAAGCCACTGCAAAAGGAAGAGTTTACAGCTTTAAACTTCCCAATATCTGGGAGTTAGTTTGTGTTTATGCTTTTCTGTGTTCATGTTTTGTACAGCACATAAGTACCAAGTGATTGGTATTACCTGTTGTAAGTATGGTTTTGTGTAATCCAAGTTTAAGTTTTAGTTTCCGCATAGTTTCTCTGATATTCTTATATTCTAAACTCTTGTATTTTAGCAATATAATCAGGCAAAAGGTAATATTACTTAAGGTGTTACATTGGTGATACGAGTAGATGGATCTATTTCAAGGGATGACGAACATCCACATAACATACAATCCTCAAGGACCCTGGGTCTATGACCACACCACCCAATACTCTACCTATCAAAAACATGTCACCTTTACGTTCATGTCCTGTATCTTGGATGTTTTCCTTCCAATGCAGTAGTTTTCCTTCCAATGCAGCAGTTTACCATACCTATGACCCTATCTACTACCGCATTCGATGGCTATGTCAAAGGAGTACAACTACCCTGCTATAACACCCTCACTTTTACTTACTAATATGTTTTTCTAATTAGTCTATAATTTGTCAAGAACATGATGGGAATCCTAGCAATATGATCCCCACAATTACGTTCATATTAGTCAATGATAATTAGTTGAGATTTTTGATAATTTTTTTGGAACGCGAAAAAATGGTAAAATGATTATTTTGCCCCTAAAATGACTGTATAATTGAGAAAATAGATAAAAATAGTTATAAATAACTAAAATATATTTGTAAGTCATTTATATACTTAAAATAATTAATAATAATTTTTTAAGTTTTTCAGAAATTTATTGAGACAATTTTTGTAAATAATAGGTATACCCTTAATCCAATGTGAAAGCCAACCAGACACCTTTTGACTTCAAAATATTTTGAAAAATTTATAGAGTATATTTTAGTTATAGAAATTTTATTTGAGGTTAAAATGATGAAAAAGAAAAATATAATTATTTAGTAAAAACTTGATTTATTAGCTTAATAAATGCCCTTTTTAGTGAAAAATTTATTATAAATAATATATACATGAGAAAATTTTGAATTTTTTTTAGACTCAAAGAAATATTAGTGAATGCATGGTGTGGTCAGAATTAATTAAAACTAACCCAAAAGTTTAATCCAATTATTTACCATAAACTATTATTTTATTACTTTTACCATTACAAACACATGTCAATTTAAAAGTCCATAATTTTAGCTGTTAATTTTTCTCTTTTTGATCCATTTTCACATCTGAATATGAGCTAGTGGTTAGAGAGCACAATTTTAATTATTTTTTGTATATTTTGTGTAAAAAATTAAATCAAAATTAATACTAATTTTCTCCTATAAATACCCCTCCAACTACACTATTATTCTCCCTTCTCTAGACTCTCTGCTAGACATCCTCTTCTTTCCCATCTCCAAGCCATAAAGTTTTTTTTTATAAATCCACCATTAAAGCATTTCCAAGCTTAGGTTTAGTTCCTACACCCAAAACACTTCCTCTCCTCTTCCACATTTCACCATCAACAACTACATTTAGAGGTAAATGGGGAGTGATGTTTAAGCTTCTAATATGTTTTCTTAATGGGTTTAAGTGTTGGGTTCCCCTTTAAACCCATGCTTACAACTACTTATAATATTGTTGTTGTTATTATTATTATTATTGTTATTATTGTTGTTGTTACTACTATATACATATATAAGTTTTTTTTCTTCTACTTTCCATTTAATTGTTTTCATGTAGATGGTTTTGGAGTGGATTTTTTCCCACAACCTTAAGCTTTTTTACTTTCCATTTAGTTGCTTTTATGTTGATGCTTTTATAATGGATTTTTTCCCTAAATCCCTTAGCTTTTTATGTGACACCTTAAATTTTAGGTACTAGAAATAAACCACAATGGAGCTCCTATTAGGACCCTTCCCATATGTTATTAAATAAAAGATGCCTTAAGAGTTATTGTTATCACATCTCTTATTATTATTATTATTATTATTAATTTTGTGCTATGGTGTTGCTTTTATATTATTATTGTTCTTTTTATTATTGTCATTATTACCCTAGTATTAGAAATTAGTAGGAATTAATGTTATAATCGAACTAAAATAGCATCTAGGGCTCAATAGAGGACTAAAGCCCACTAAGCTACATACCTACCCACATGTTTTAAGAAGGGAATAAAGAAGAAAAATTAGGTCTAGTCGTCACAAAATAGAAAAAGAAAGAAGTTAGTGAGAATGAGGAGGAATGCTAAGAGCTCGCTAGGCAAGATGTATAACCCGCCAGGCTAGTTGGATCTTGACGTGGACCCTCCGAGTAGGTTGAGTCTTAGCGTGGCCACTAGGCAAATACGACCTTGGCTATTCCATTTTTGCACCTGTGAACTCCTTTTTTTTGTAGTTTTTGACTCATTGTTGCTTCTTTTTTTATATCTTGTTGAGTTTATATTGTGTGATTGTTATTTACTTTGAGAAAACTAAGTGTGATATGAATTTGTGCCAATATTTTACGATAAAAGCCTATGAAAAACTGTAAGTATTGTATGTGACTATGCATCATAACATTTAAGTTAAATAATGAGGAAAGTATGTAAGAATCTGGTTGGTAGAGGCTGTAATAGGTTGTCTAACCCTAACCTTAGGGATGGTATCCGATTAGGAAACTCCAATGGTTCATGCTGATTTCATGAAGGCGAGGTGTACTAGCACAACTAGATAATCCTAACTAGTCACTAAGGGACATCATACTAGTTGAGGGAGCAAAAGTTGAAGACATTAGTACCAATGACGCTTTTTATGGCCATACATGTACTCCTAGTCTAGTTTTCAACAAGTTTAAGTTGATACCACATATACATTAATAGAGATTTAAGAACATAATATGTATATACTTCTTGTTGTAGTGTGATATGTCACTACACCATAACCAGAATTTAATGGCGGTTGAATAGCGGTGGTTATAATAAACTGCCACTAAGGTAAAATTTTTACGTCAGTTGAGAACCGGCATTAGAATTAATTTTTTGAGGCGGTTTTAGCATATGAAATTTTTTTAAATTAAAATAAATTATTAACATTTGGTCGCGCTACATCTCTTGTTACTCTAATTCCTTTTGCGCCCTTGGCTTTTTCTTCCCCACCAACAAAACTTATTACCCTAATCTAAGAAAAATAGCACACACAAAACGCAGATGTGAAGACCTCCGTGCCCTAGAATCCCAAAAAGCTAAAGCACCAGTCACGCTACCTTCACCTCCGTTGGCTTCACCGCTCACCACCCAAGTGATTCCTTTGTCTTCATGGCGTGAGAGCTAAGACGAGATTTTTCGACTTCGCTCACCTCGCTTCAATTCAGGTAATCCTCTTTCCAATTGAATTTCTCACACCATAATCCAATTTCAAAACTTTTTGTCTTGTTTTTGCGAAATTCCTCTTCGTTTTGTTTGGATTCGTTGATTATAAAATAGTGTCGTACAGAGTTCAAGTAGCATTTCAAGGTTTTAGGGGATTTTCTATGTTTCATAGTGTCAACGATGTGCGTGTGTGTGTTTTTCTGGTATATTCGTAAATAAGTGTTTTATTTTGGGATGAGAAAGTAAAATGGGATTATTCTATATGACAATGGATTTGGGGATGAATAAATACCTAGTGTTTGGTTTTAAAGGCTTTTAGGTAGGGTATAAGGAAGACAGCAGCGTGTGGGCAGCTGTTTTTTTCTTTTAGGTAGGCTTCAGAAACTTGCAAATGCATTCCCCTTTGGGATCCAATGCATTATAAAATGTTTCTATCCTAGTTCCAAAGTAAATGACCGTCTTCATTGTATTTTCTTTATATTTCATTTCATCTCTTAGCAATTTAGTATATAAAATATGGTTTATCTATTTGAATGCAGTTCTTGCATCTATGTTTTCTCAGTCCACATGTTTATATACCAGATGGGTTTTACTAAATGGTATCATGAATCTTGATACTAATATTGACGTATCACTTTAATTTTGAGTTTTCATAGCATGTGTACTTGTTTCAAAGTTATGATTATTTGGCTTGATATAGTTCAAAGTTAAATTTATGATATCTGTTAAAGGCACTTCATGTACCCCCTGCTTCTTCTTCCTCAACTGATCTTATTCTAAAATGAATTGCTCACTTGCTCTTCCATGATAGTTCTTGTCTTTTTGAAATTTTTTAATATTAATCTGTAGTGTTTCTCTGTTCTCATAACTTAGAAATGACAGCAAAATTGATTAATATTAGACATTTATTTAAAAGTTTTACTTTTATATTAGAACTATAATATCCTTTTAACTATCTCAACAGTTGCAAATTTCAAAAACTTATTGAGTATTAACATTTTAGACTTTAGAGAGATGCAATTTACTTCTATACCTGTATGTATTTGCATAAATATCACCCCATTTTGGAAGCTTGTATTCTTTTAATCCATATAATTTGAAAATATTACATGTAAGAAATATTTTAGTATATAACAAGAATTAGTAATGCATTTTTTTGTATTTTGTCGGGTCAACTATACGGATTAAAGGACACTATTGTATTATATCAAAGACCAAGTATTTAAGGAGGCCAACCATTCTAAGTCCTTTTTAGTGGTTTCCTTAATAGTTTTTCTTAATCTTCCTCTATGGCTCTAACTCTAGTCCTTGAGCTATCCTTCATTTAGTCAACTTTTCTTTTTGGGGATTCTATTGGTCTTTTTGTCACATGACCAAACCTTTTTATGTACAATTTTACCAACTTTTCCTACCTAGATGCCATTCTTGCTTTGTCTTTAATACATTCATTATTGATTCTTATCTTTTCTTTATGACTACTCATTTAATGTGTCATTCTCATCACCTAAACGCTTAGCTTATGCTTTTGTTGGAACTTTACCACCCAACATTCAGTACCATTAAAGTTATGACTGGTCTATAGTTGTGCAATATAATGTTCTTTGTCTAGACTCTATAGAAAGAGATTTGATAGCAATCTAAGTACCATCCCTTAAAACTCCCTACAAAGATTAATGACAACCAGCAAAGAAATGTACTAAAATCCATCTACAGGTGGTAAGCATTAAAACAACCAAAAAACCAGAAAACTAAACTTATGGTCATGACTCTCACCCTGTAGACAACTCCATAACCACCACAATGTGCAATTACTATCAGATCAACTACTAGATGTTGATATTATTTAATTATTGCTATGTTGTGTTCATATTATATGTATGTGAGTATATATATATATATATATCCTCATGTCTTTAGTTGTATGCCTAAGTTATTGGTGTTGACTTCCTTTAGCTTGGTTTTCTACCTTCCTTTTTTGTACATAATACATTCAAGGCTTCAAAATAAGGCCCCCATATGAGGTAGACACACTATAAAAAAAGGTTCTCTGTGGCTGTCTCACTTTTAAGTGGTGGTGTAGCTGCAGTTGCTACTTATTTAATAGGATGGTTGCATAAGCATATGGCAAGACTATAGGGTTAATAGAATTTAATATATTTGAGAACACTTATTGGTAAACGTAGGAGGTCAAACCAGCCCTAGCACAGGTTTATGTTCTTGGATATAAGTCTAGTATTTATATTTTGGGTAACTTATAAATTCACTTAAACGTAGGAGGTCAAAACCTGATATTCAACATTGTTATCATCCAAATTAATCTAAAATATAACAAAACAGATAAAGCATATAATTCAAGGGACTTGTTGACGGACCTCTGTTTTATGACCATATTCCCTAAAACATGCAGTGTTCTGCTTTGATATATTACTTATTACTATGACTGCCTCCATCACCAGTTGAGTGTGTACACGATTTTCAGTGCAGCACGATACCCCACTCCCAACTTTAAGCTGTTCTCCAACAAAGGTTCAAGAAGTAGCTAATTCCAAATCTAATAAAGATATGATTTAAGAATCTGTAGGCCTTTTTTAATTCAGCATGCCACATTGACCAAGAAAGTAAATATTTAGAGAAGGCTCTACCAAGAAAGTAAATATTTTGAGAAGGCTTTATGTCTGTTCTATTTGCTAGATTATATTATGATAGGCTTGATCAAACCTGAATCTAATCTGAATCATGTGGACACAAATTTTGACATGCTTTTCTGACTTGGATTACTTCCTAATAACTATATATTATGAATAGTTAAATAATAATATTAAGTAGTGGTATAGTTGGGTTATTATGATTATCATAATGAACATTAATATGTTGTGTTCAAAGAATGTATTTAGGAGGACTAAGAGTATCATTCAACTAAACTTTTCTCTCACTTGTCAATTGATTTCCCTCACACCCACTTTTTTTCTCTTTTCTTTTTTTCTTCTTGTGCTTTGCTTAATTTATGTATTTTTCAAATTTTATAGGTTGAAGCTGAAGAGTAACCCTATATATGTGAGGCTTATTCTATCTCTATTGTGGGTTGACTGTTATTCTCTCTTTGTTCACTCCGTCAGTTCACTGTGGGTGGGTTCACTGCTGCTATTAGCTGCTACTTAGTTCAGGTACTCTCTTCCTTCAACTCTTGCTCTCTTTAATTCTATACATTTGCTTTGTTGTTTTTATATTCAAATTTGTGTATTTGTGTATCAACAAGTTGACCAGATTGTCATTCAGTAACCTAATTGTCTACTAATGTCACAACCGTAGAGTTCCATGTTACTGGTTACCATAGACCAATATTCCATGTAATATATCAATGTAAAATACAAAGATTATGATTATTTAAAGTTAGTTGGTTCAATTCTAGTGAAATCTATTGAATTTTTTTAATAATTTCATCTATGTTATTAATTGAGGTATGTTATCAAGTGTCTCCTGTAATTTTTGTTAATCAAAATAGCTATTAATAATAGCCATTTTAGGTAAACTTTTTAGTTGCTTACAATCAAAATAGCATAAGTCCAGACTCATTGAAATAGTAGCTACTGCACCCAACCTGAGAAACTTTTATTTTCTCCCCCAAAATATCCAGTATAGCAAAATTAAGTGTAGAAACCTACTTAAACTGCCATTGCTGAAATTAAGTATAGAAAATTAATTATATTAAATAGTTGTTTACTTAGAAACACTCATGGACAGTGAGTTCGAACCAATAACTTCGTCACTCCAACTACTTAAGGCCTGCTATCACTAATCTATGGACTTGACTTCCACATACATATTAGATAGAGCTGCCTTTGCACCAATTAAAGAGGTATAGGATCAACTGTGCAGGTTTAGCCATAGAATTTAGCTTTATTTTAGTTTATCACTTTAGTTTTCAGTCTTTATATGGTGTTGAAGGAATCATTTCAAGGGTTATTGTCTACTTTTATTTGATACTTACAGAGTTAGTTTTAAGTATTAGACTACAAATAAAATCCATGCAGTAATATGCTGGGATCAGGACACAATGTCAATGTGAAATTTAACCAAAACAAGAAGAAAAATAGATGTATAATAACCAATTATATAACAACTTGTACCCTATGTCCATTCCACCTCAAAACTGAACTCGGTCTACTCTTTTTATATTTTAAAATTGTGTGACAAATAAATTTACGTTTATGTTTGAGTGAGAGAGATAAAACTACTAAAAACAACAAAACTCTCCTTACTAAATTTTAAGTAACTGTCCTATCAAAACTGTAGTATTTTAGTCATTTTTTTGTGTCTTGGCAAAAGCATTAGTTTAATAGAGCCATAGTATATATCCTTGGCAAAAGAATTCATCCTTTCAATGTCTTTACCATTGGCATAAGCATGAAGCAAAGAAGAATATGATAGCTCATTAGCTTTACACCGACCGTCCTTCATTTCAACAAAGATTTTCTCATATTGTTCCCGAAGCCCTCCTCAAGCCAATGCTACCAAAACAACATCATAGGAAAAAAGATTTAGTACCACTCCAGCTTTGAGCATGCTCTTGTAAACAACCATTGCCTAATCAAAGGAACCACACCTGTTGTAGACACTAATTAGAGTGTTAAGGGTGTCCCTTTCTCTTCATTTCTTTAAATATTCCATTCACTTTGGGATATATGGGAGGTCAAAGGAACCACATCATGCTTGCCATATACATAACTTAAATTCATAAGAAAAGGGGGGGAAGGCTAAAGATTAGGTTTGCTTTAATAGAAATAAAGCATTTTGGTCACAAATTGCAATTAGAATCAGCAGAACAAGAAAAAAAAAAATCACCTATAATATTATTTCCTTCATAAGGTTTCTAAAATTAAAATGAATTTTCTTTTCATCCAATATACCATTGAACAAACAGCAGTCTCAAGATTGAGAAGACAAAAATGAAGTGTTAGAACCAAATACAATTGAATAAAGGGAGTTTAAGAGAAGGATATATATTATCCACTAGACACATAGGGAATTGAACAAAGTAAGTTACTGAAATTTATAAAGTTTTACTTACTTTTGGCACTGGCATAAAAAACCCTTGCTTCATAGCTTGCCTTTTTACCAAGCTATTTTGGTAATAAATATTTAGTTCCCTACCATTTTATGGACCATTAAAGTAAATCATATATATCTGTTGCAGGTGCTTTCTGTCATTACTACAAAGGATGTAATAGTTGCAAAGGTTGGGCCTAACTCCATAAGTGCATACCAAAGCTGCTAACACAATTTCTCTCTTGGTTGTTAGATTGTCTTTGCTAATTGTCGGACACAACTCGGAACTAGAATCAACCAACAAGCCAAACTTAGGTAAAATTTTGTTTGTTGGAACTAGAAATGTTCTTTTGAAAAATCTTTTTGTTATTTCTAAAATTTTCTAATGTTTATATTTGTTGCTAGTAAACTAAGTATGTCACCAAGGAAGCCATGCAATTATTTATTGATTTCCAAATTGACCCATTTTTTTTAATACTAGACTCCTTGTTTTATGTTCTCAGTGCTAGTAATTTATTTTGTATTCATATATGTTTTTATTAGTCAATAATTTATACAAATCTTATTATTTCGTTTTGTTAAATCTACTATCTTTCTGGTGCCTTAATAGGGGAAAGTATGTATCCTTGCAAAACTAGGTGTGAAGTTGGAAATATTTAATAGAGTTGTGATTGCAAACAAGGTATTTTACTTTACATATGGACCTAATTTTTCAGCATGATCTGCTAGAGCTTGTCATTAGCCCTAAAATTGAATTGTCATGTACAGGTGCTTTGTGGATTGCAACACTTGTGGCCAAAATTGGACTTGTTTGCCAAAATTCAGATTTTCTAGGTCTGAATCCGTTTTATTCTCTTGCCTTGGTAAGCCCTCAATCCTTTAACTGCAAGATACAATTTATATGATCTGATTTCATGTTTAGTGCTAAACGCTGCAATATATGTTTTTCCTAGGTGAATCCCTTACTTCTAAAAATTGCATGATCTGATTTTATGTTTGATAGGTACATAATTTACTAAACGTTGCAATCCACACCCATCCCTTATTTTTTCTGGCCAATGATAGTCATCATATCTGAAAAGGACATTTAATTTAAAAAGGAGCAAGTAGTACAATTACTTTTATTACAACTGTGCACGAAATAAATTTACCAGAGTTTTGAAAGTGTTCATATTTATCTGAGAGAAAATTAAATGGTCCCTAAGCTTTAGGAGGCTTAAAAGTCTAGTTGTTTAGCAGAAAACCAATGCTAAAAGTCCCTGTTCTCATATACGGGTATGTGCATATACAGTTGGATAAGTATCACAATGTTTGGTCCCTTTTAAGCTGTGAAAGATGCATGGAATTTTTTTACAACTCATTTTGGAAATAGGCAATAGATTTTTTGACCTTTTTATCCTATGTATTTCAGCTCTTTAATTTTATTAATCCATCATTCTATTGACTGAAAAAATTAAAGGAAATATTAATCCTTGTTGACATGTTTCCTAATCTTATTGGTACTTATACATAGAATGTTTCACTGTTCAAATTTTGTCATAAGCATTACTTGAAAAGGGAGAAATGACTTTTGAATTGCTTGAGGAGCCTCAGCATGATTGAATATATATATATATATATAATTTACAACCTTTAATTTCAAGAAAGTAGGAAAACTAGAAAACAATTCAAAAAATATTCAAATCAAATCCCAATTATTAATAGTAAATATGCAACCCCTAACTAGGAGAGATTGCAAAATAATTGAAAGCAATTCTTCTATTATGTTGGCAAAAATCTAAAACTCTGAAGGGGGAAGAGGACGAGAGGACAAAAATTACATATATTAACTGACTAAGAACAAAATTAGAATTAGAGAGAAAATTTGCAAGTATCCAAATTGGACTTAAAGGAATTGTAGCACTAAAATAGTGTAAAATAAAAAACTTACTGTAAAAATAAAACCATATAAATTTTAAATTTAGTAAAATACTTCGGTATTCATTTTATTTTACTGAAATTCTATGTGCAGTCCCTACTTCTAAAACTTATTGATATCTTGCTTGAAAGTTAAGTTCATGCTACTGCCAAGTCCATCGTACATATATATGTTAACATTTATTTGATAAGAAAATTATCTAAACCTCTTAGAATCAATGACCAACCTTATAAGGTATTTCAAGGTTCAAAATTGATTATTAAAATTTATGGAATAAGTTAACTTGATATTTTATATACTTGTACTTGATTTTCTTGAGAGGTGAGTTTATTTTTAAGAAACAAAGGTATGATTTTCTATGTACATGTTATTTATAGGGGAGTCTATATTTTTTTTCTTAAATCCATAAGTTCTTTTCTTAATTAAAATTCTATAAATCACACCTTTAGAACCACTAGCTTAACACATTTTAAGGGCAAAATGAATTTATAGATATTATATCTTTTTTAAATTGATGTCTTCACTGTTTTTATTCAATCACATTATTATGACTTTTTGCCATGTTTTTTATTCAAGGTTCCATTTATATTGTTGTCTTTTAGCGCCCTATGATCAAAATTTAGATGTTATGATATAAATATTATATATTACTATTTCAAGGACTGTTAGTAATTTACATGTTTTAAGCTGATAGTATTACAATTGTTTGTATTTAGGGATGGATAGATCTTGGATTAATATGCCACGCAATTCACTAGAGTATCAAGCAAGATTGAATGGCTTTTTAGACTTTGCCTTTGAACGTAGCTCTGTTGAGGGTACAATATTATGTCCATGTAATAAATGTGGTTTGGTCAAGTGGAAGAATCGACAAGAAGTGTATGATCACTTATTATGCAAACCATTTCCAAAAACATACACATTTTGGTGTCATCATGGAGAGACATTGTTAGGAGAATCTGTTGTTTTCCCTCCTGCAAGTCAGGGGAGCATGACAAATGATGTTAGTATGTCAAGTATAGTAAATGAAGATCTGATGTAAATGATGATAAATGATGCATTCAGATCCAAGCACAGAGACATGGATGATGGAGATACTCTAGAATCGCATCAAGGAGCAGCTAGTGGAGGTAAAGAATTTTATGATTTACTCAAAGAAGGAGAGCAACCATTGTATGAGGGATGTACAAAGTACTCAAAATTGTCTTTCTTGGTGAAATTATATCATATTAAGTCCTTGTGTGGCATCACTGATAAAGCAATGAAAATGATTATTGAATTGTTGCATGATGCCTTTTAATATGCAAAGATCCCCTCATCTAGTTATGAAGCAAAGAAACTCATTAATAAGCTTGGTCTGGACTACACCAGGATACATGCATGTCCTTATGATTGCATAAAGATAGAGAGGAATGCAAAACATGTAAGACATCTAGATGGAAGCAACTTGGAAAAAAAAATGCAACTGGTCATGGTTTAACTATTACCAAGTCACGAAAGAAATTGCCTGCAAAAATTTTGAGATACTCTACATTGATCCCAAGGTTGAAAAGGTTGTTTATGTCTTCAAAGACTGCTAAGAGTATGGTTTGGCATGCTGAGGATAATAATAATGATGGGATGATGAGGCATCCAAGAGACTCTGAAGCTTGGAAGAATTTTGATCTGACATATCTTGATTTTGCTTTAGACCCTCGAAATGTACGATTAGCCTTAGCAACTGATGGGTTCAATCCATTTGGATCTTTGAGTAATAGTTATAGCATTTGGCCTTTAATACTCATTCCATACAATACTCCCCCATGGTCATGTATACAGTCAACAAACTTCATTATTTCAAGCTTGATTCTCAGAAAGCTAACGCCAGGAAATGACATTGACATTTATATGCAACCTCTTATAGCATAATTGAAGGAGTTGTGGGAAAAGGGTGTAGAAACATACGATGCTTCAAAGAATGAAATATTCATGATGCGGGCATGTCTTTTATGGACCATTAGTGACTTTCCCGGTCTTGGGATGCTTTCTGGATGGAATACTTATACTAGACAAGCGTGTCCAACTTGTAACTATGATATAAGTCCTCTTCGTCTTCCATTTAGTAAAAAATGGTGCTTTATGGGTCATCGTCGCTTTTTGTCTAGAGGACACAAGTTTCGGTTGAATAGGGTTCACTTTGATGGCAACATTGAGGATAGGGATTCACCAAGACAGTTATTTGGCTCTGAAATTTTAAAACAAATAGAGAATATAGAAGTCACATTTGGCAAACAGCCACCATCATCAAATAAACAAAAGAGAGCTCGTGGGAAGAATATTGATAAGCATGAAACTCAATAATGGAAAAAGAAAAGCATATTCTTTCAACTTCCATATTGGGAGTTTAACTTGTTGAGACACAATCTAGACATGATGCATATTGAAAAGAATGTATGTGATAATGTAATTTTCACATTGATAAATGATAAAGTGAAAAGAAAGGATCATGTGGAGGCTCGAAAAGATTTGTATGCAATGAGTATAAGAAGTGAACTTTGGCCACCAGATGATGGTAAAAGTTCTCTGCAGCTTTGTTTACACTTGTCAAGGAAGAGATAGATGTTATGTTGAAGACCTTAAAGGATATCACTGTACCAGATGGTTACTCAAGCAACATTTCTAGATGTGTTGATATGGATCAATATAACATTTTTGGTTTGAAAAGCCATGATTCTCACATTCTTATGGAGCAGTTACTACCCTTATCTATTAAGAACATGCTGCCTTTCCAAGTTGCTATAGTCTTGATTGATTTATGCACATTTTTTAAGCTATTGTGTGCCTAAGTATTGAACCAAGATGAACTAGATAAGCTTAAGGAGCAAATTGTTCTAACATTGTGTCACTTGGAAATGTTGTTTCCTCCATCATTCTTCACGGTTATGGTTCACCTTATGGTGCATTTACCAGATGAAGCCAAACTCGGAGGACCGGTGCATTATAGATGGATGTATCCAATAAAAAGGTACAATCTCTTCTATGTTCATTTTGAGACATATAATTTAATATTTAAATCCTTTGTGTATTAAATTTTTAAAATTATAGGCTTTTGGGGAAATTGAAGAAATTTGTACATAATAAAGCACAACCTGAAGGCTCGATAGCTGAAGGTTGGATGTTTGAAGAGTTACTTACTTTTTGCTCAAGGTACTTGGACAATGAAATTGTGACAAGATTTAATGGAGGTGGTCGTGTTGACGATGATCCTATTGAGTCTTTGTCATGTCTATTTTCGAATGTAGGCAAACCTATTGGAGGTTCATCATATTTTACCTTGACACCTATAGAATGGCTCCAAGCACATCGACATGTGTTGGTGAATTGTGAAGTAGTTAATAAGTTCATTGAGTAAGTCTAAATTTTTTTTGTAGTTTTGCTATATTGTCTTCCATCATATTTCTTAGCATGATGATTGATATAGGGAATTTAGAACTATCACAAAGAAGAAGTTAAGGAGTCAAACAAGGTTGTCAAGTGAGATAGAAAAGGAAGTTCATCGAGGAATTGTGAATTGGTTTATGTGTTATGTAAGTATAGAATCTAAGATATATATTACTATCAATGTGCTATTTAAATTAATACTAAAATTATCTTTTTATTTGAAATAGATTATGAATGATGATAGCAATGCACACTCTGATGATATTTGTGCCTTTGCACAAGGCCCGCTTTAGCAAGCAAGAAGATTTACAGCATATAATGTGAATGGATATAAATTTCGAACCTGACAACGGGAGCAAGGGATGAAATCTCAAAATAGTGGTGCATTTTGTAGCTTTGGAACAAAAAGCTATGCAAGTGCAAGTGACAATAGACCAACAGAAGGTTTAGTGCCCTACTACAGGAAATTGGTTGATATTGTTGAATTAAACTACCATGGTCGATTTGTGGTGACTTTGTTTAAATGCCAATGGCTAACACTACAAATTTTAGACACATTAGAAAGGATGCAATAGGCTTCACCTCAATCAACGGTTCTAATTTGATTCATATAGGCCTAAAGGAACATAGAGGCTTTTGAAGCTCAATTGGTGTATTATGTGGAGGATAAGATAGAAGAAGGATGGGTGACTCTAGTACATTTAAAACCAAGAGATTTGTTTGATATGGGTGAGGATGTTATAGACACAACTTATGAGAGTGAGACTTGTCAACAACAATTGGCCTTTCATTGTTTAGATGATTATATTGAAGATCAATTGTCTAGGCCTGGTGTACATGTAGAATTTGAATGAGCATAATATTAAGAATTATTTTTTTATGTATTATTATTTCTTTTTGTAGCATTTATTTTTGGTTAATGTCTTGTTATATGCTTTGCATCTTTTAAAGACTTTTTGCTAGTTGTTGTAATGGATGATCACAAGTTTTTGTAATGATTTTGTTATTATAATTTGGTGCTTTTTTCACAAAGTATGCCACCAACAGGTCAAGGTTTACTTCATCCTATATGGAGCTACCACATCATCCATCTCAAGGTTCACTTGATGATGGGCCTTTACCATATCATGACCTTCAGGATATAGATCTCGAGACTTTGGTTAGTGGCGAATGTTCTTCTAATGGTAAAGCAAAATGACAATTTTGGATAGTTCAAGTGAGAAGTATGTCTTAATTTCCATATATTTCATTAAAATATTTGTTTACATAATAGTAGGATCCAATCCATATTGAAATTGTAACATTTTTATTTTTACAGATAGTCAAGGGGAAGTTATTGAGCGTCCTGTAAGGGTTAGAGACATGTTCGCCCTTCCACGTGGAGAGATGGTTATACTTCCTTTTGAAGGATGCAGGTCAAGTGGCACAAATGCTTATGGGCTCTTAGGAGATATTTTGGATTGCACAAATTACAAATACTTCCCTATTAGCTATAGAAAATGGCCTATGGTGCTTCAATCCTCTAAAGATTGGGTTTGGGATAGTGTTATTAAGATATAAAATGATGTCTTTCTTGCTAGTTACCATAATACTTGTGTTTTTATTATTATATATTGTCATCACTAACAATTGTAAGTGATTAAAGGCTATGTTATGGTGGGATCCTGTCCATGAAGATGCAGCAAAATTGTACATAATGCAAGACATTGGGAAAAAGTGGAAGGAATATAGGATAGGTTTGTTTGATAATTTTTATGACAAATCAAAATCTCAAGAAGATAATATCAAAAATCGTCCATATTTTATTCCAGCAATTGAGTGGACTGCTTTTATAGATTATAGATTAGAGGAAAAGACAAAGGTGCTATTATGCTTACTCAATATTTAAATAGTTTGAGCATCATAATATAACTTACGTTTTTTGTGTATATTCATAGGAAATGTGTTGAAAGAATGCACAAAATAGGGCCAAGCTTATGATAAATCACACTGGTGGTTCTAAAAAGCTTAAGAGGATGACGGAGTTGGTAAGTAGTTACAAATTATGTGTTAAATGTAGTAAGATTTTTTTTTAATCAAATTTATGTAAAAGTAACTTTAAAAGATGTTATCATTTTCAATAGATGGCTGAAACAGGGCAACCAGTGAGTAGGGGTACATTATATATCCATACTCATAAGAAAAAGGATGGAACATATATTAATGAAGAGGCTCGGGTTGTTTGTGTAAGTAATTAGTTCTTTGTTTGTAATTTGGTGTCATTTTTTTTTTTTTTACAATTTTTGATAACCTATTATAACTTAAATCATGTAGGAGAGGATTTTAGAAATTGAGAGTCAAGGAAGTGCTCCTGTAGAAATATCACCTAATGACTCCCTTAGACAAGTATTTGGGAAAGAACATCCAGGCAGAGTACGAGGTGTTGGCTCTGGAGTTTGCCCATCACAAGTATTTGGATGTAGATATCAACAATTTTGCGCCACATCTAGTTCTAGTAATGCAACTGGATAGAAAATAAAGTTCAGGAAATGGAAACTGAATTAAAAACAAGAGATGAAAAGATGAAGAAACTAGAGGCGCTGCTTGCTCTTGTCATTATTAATTCATCAATTCCTGTGCCTCCTGATCTAGCTGCTAGCCTTGATATTGAATGTTACTCTTAGCATTGCATGACATATTATAATTTTCTAAATTTATTTATCATAATAATAAATTATTTTCTTTTTTGTATTATTGAAGCAAACTCCTGGTGGTCACTCTTCTCAGTCTGACACTAATCAACTGTAAGTTATGTAACTTATCTCATTACTGTACTTGGTTTTTGAAGTAGTAAAGTATCATCAAATCATGAGTCTTTTCTATATTTAGTTGTTGTGCATACTACTTTTTGCATTTTGGATCTGGTAATTCCTATGCATTCTAGTGGTTGTGCATTTCAATCTGTCAATTGTTGGGCATTTGGTTTCTATACATTCTGGTTGTTTATTCATTTTGGTTACTATGCATTCTCGATCCTTAGTGCACTTATGTTATTTAATTGGTTTATTTAATATTAATTTTAGCTTTTAGATAATAATTGATATATACAATGCCTCTAACGAAGTAGCAATAGCTGGGACTGTGGGATTTCAAGTTTTCATGCATTGTTAAGGTTACTAAAGCCAGGATTGTAGAGATCAGGGATACGGTCAGGGGTTGTTCAAGTTTTAATATAATTACTATAAAAGTTAACAATTTTTAATTACATGTCAATCTATAATTAGATGAAAGTGTAAAAAGGAAATTATATTGTAAATATGACATACTTTATTTATTTGATCTCTTGGTTCATAATCATAAACAACTTTAATTTTCTAGAACATGGTCTCTTGGTCTAGGTCAATGCAAACCTGAAAGTTCAAACCATTAATTTGACTCTGACACTAATTTGTTTTCTTTAAAAACCCTTATTATAAAAGTTATGTGTATTCTTGATTAGTGTTGTTCCTGCCCAAAGTTTAACCAAAAAATATAACATTGTTCTCTTGAAACATTGTTCTATTCTATCCCTGCCCATTCACTTGCTAGCCTCTGTTTGCTGCTTGTTGGCAACTTTGATTGTAAGAACAAATGAAAAACATTTGTTGTCTGAAAAACCTTAAACTACCTGATGCTCCTTAAAGTTTTCTTTTCACTGCTGGTTGGATTTTTGTGATACTATGATTGTAAGAACAAATGAAAAACATTCTGCTGCAACATATTTAGAGATTAGAGGCTTAACAGTTTAAAACAAAATATAACAACTACAAATACAGCATTTGTAATTAATGCATCAAGGTCAGCTGCAAAGAAGGAATGCTAATCATCTTCCCCATCTATTCATTATCTTTTTTGCCTATTTGTGATGTGCGTTTTGTGGTTGTTTGGCTTGTTTCCTTGGTTGTGTTTTGTTATCATTACATCAAGAGGGAGATAGGTGGAATGTGATCTGGCTCTTTTCCTTGGTTAGTGTAACACCCCTACTTTTTGTATGTTAAATTATTCTATATGTTTAAATATTGTTTTTATGTCATCAATGTATTTAGAATAATTAATAATAATTTTAGAAATTATTTTGGAATTTATTAAGATAATTTTTATAAAATGACAAAAATACCCCTAGTTGACTATGGGAACCAACCAGACTTTTTGACTTCAAAATATTTTGAGAATTTTATATTAAGTATCTTATTATAAAATTTTTATTTGGAATGGAAAGTAGTGAAAAATATAACAATCCTATTTCAATTCTTTTAATTGTTTTTTTAATATTTGACAATATAATTTTGGAAAATCGAGATGGAATTTCAAAATTTTGACTTCCACTATTTTGCTCAGAATTTCAAGAGCTATTTAACTATGATTTTTAATAATTTTTTCGAGTCAGAGCCCAGAAAAATTAAAAAATGACAATTTTGTCCCTATTACTCGATATTAAGGGCTGACATGAAAAAATGATTCAATTGACATTAGAATGTCAATTTGAGCTTGAAATCACGTCATATATATTAAAATATAATTTTAGAAATTTTTTGAGAATTTTTTAAAATTCTTGTGTAAAATGATCAAAATGTCCTTAGATGTCTGATAAGCCAGTCAATATTGGTTTGACATCCAAAAAGGGTGAAAATTATAATTTTAGTTTTTTCATGGGTAAAATATTTAATTTAAAAATTTTTATAAAAATTTTGGTATTTATTGAATTAAAATGGATTTTCTATGAATTTTCTAGCTTAAAAATAACAAAATAAATACATATAATTTGAAATAAATTAATAAAAATTAAAATTTATTATTAGAAATTTATTTTTGATGAAAAATAATATATTTGTTCAATTTTGCATTAAAATGCATTATTTTGATATTAAAACCTAATTTTTAAAGTGCAGGTGTTTTTATCGATACCGATTAATTCACCTACAGATAAATTTTGATACATAGAGGCTTGGGACAGCTGGTGGAGCACGTCCCCAACCCTAAAATAGGTGATTCACCACCTATTTGGGATATTTGTCCCTAAATTAATTAAAAATAAATCAAAAATGGGATTTATGACATAAATGGCTTATGTTATCAAAATGGACACCTAACCCCTTCTCCTCCTCTATAAATACCCATGGTCTTGGACCATTTTCAGCACCTCTCTCTCTCAAACTATCAAATTCTTAAAGAGCTTCTCTTTCTAGAAAATTTTTTCTTTTACTTTGTTTTATGTTAAAATTTTACTAGTTTTCTAACAACTAGTAAAGTTCTCTTTCTAGGAGCTCTGCATCAACAATTTCATCATCTTCATCAATTATCTTAGAAGTAATGGGGGGGAATGGGGTTTGTCCTAAATTATTGTCACTTTACATGTTGGTAGGAAGAGTTTTCTCCTAAATCCGTTTAGGCTAGTATTGTTATTATTGTTTAATGTTAAACTTTAATTTTTACTAGGTTGTTACTTTACCCAAATTAGGATTATTAAATTGTTACGCTGTTCAAATTTAGAAAATTAAAATGTATTTATTTAGTTGTTATTCTGCTAAAATTTTACATGATTATTAAATTGTTATTTTGTTAAAATTTTGGTATAGTGCAATTTCTACAAAATAAAGCAGAAATGTTATACTGGTACTCAAATTAAATGATATCAGAAAAACCTCTGAGAAATTAGGAAGTGATAAATTAGTGAGTAATGTAAAGCAAGTGACATGTAATGGCATGACACCTTGCTAGGGAAGCTATAGTTTGGTACGCTGAGGAATGAAAGGTAGGGACCCACTTGCGGAGGTCTTGAGGGTAGGCATCGAGTGGTGAAGGTCACAATGGCCAGGGTAGCGCTTTTAAGCTGAGATATTCGCCTGACCAAACTTGATAATCTCGACAACTGTTCAACGTTCCAGGATTGGTTTGAGAGTACACCTTTATAAATGAATATCTTAAATTGTTATTTTGTTCCTCAATGATGATGAGGACTGTACCATGTGATGGTGTTGAGAGAAGTATATGTACTCCCAATCACTTCCCAAGTTCTGTTAAGTACTATTACCCACTAATGGAAAGTATGGATTCATATCTAGTTAAGGGTAGTCGGATACAACTTAGAATGAACCTTAGGATCTCTTGTATTGTCAGCTGTGTTTTATCTTTGTTTTATGATAGATTTTTACCGTACATGTAAAAGTGATTTTAGAACAAAACACCTCACTCCATTATTTTCTTTTGTGTATAATTGATCATGATTATTAAAGACGACATTAATGCCCCGTGATGTTGAGTACGAGCTAAAGGACATCTCAACGGGGGAGGACCTGAACTGAAGACTTAGAGCATTTTTTTTTTGTATGAGGAATAGGATAGATGAACACTGCTTTGTATAGGATGTTTTGATTTGTTTTTTTATTATTATTAAACCATGATGTACAGTTTTATGATATATATGTATACAGTTTTATCTTTCATCTTTTACTACCATTTTTAAATTCTGTTAAGTTAGGAGTTTCTTTTAAAAATGGAAAAATTTTACACGTATTTTTTTTATTTACTTAAACTTAATAACTAACTTAATATGAATTGCATTTAATATGAATGAGTGTTATAATTAGTGCTTCTTAATCATGATTTTAAACTTTCCTAATCACACACACATCACACATCCTTTTTGGCTACGTAAGACAAATTAAACTTTCTTAATCACATGCACATATCAAACACTTGTAAACTTTATATGCACATTTGAATTTTCATGATTATGTTAAGATGTTGCGTATCCTCATAAACATATAAATACTAAAAACTTTGCTTTTGGCTACTAGTTTGTGCTTCTTTATCATGTTGCCTTACTTCCTATGATATCCCAAATCAAAAACGAAAATGATTAAGCTATGCATCCATGTTACTTGACTTTGGCAGTATCACACATTCGTTCTCTAAATGACACACATGTTTTTAAAGCACACAAGTATGATAGCACATTGACTCACCAAGAAGTGACATGCTTAAGCCGCACCCAACTACAACTCATTTCCCTTATTCCTTCCTTCAAGTGTCTTAAATGTTTACAAAAGAAATTTGCCTTTCTTTTATTTTAATATTTCTATGGTTTTAACTTTTTTAAACTCCAAACTGTGCATGCTATTATAATAAGGGGTGGGTCAAGTTTGTTTGATCACATAATGAGTTTGTTCTTCAAATCTAAAAAATTGAATAGGAGTTATAGTTATAAGAGAAAAGGGAAGAGGTGTAGGGAAAATAGTATCCATGTTTTCTTGCTTTAAAAAATAGTATATGATAAATATGAATTTTATTTAAGTTTGAGCATTAAAAATTTCAAGAGTTGGTCTTTTATATGGAAGTACATATATTAGTTTGATCAATTATTAAATTAACTTTATTGTCTAAATTGCCTTTCTTTTTCATGATTTGGTTTTGTGTTTATGTAATTGACTTTTTTTGTTTTGTTCATTGGCCAGGTGATTAATCTAATTTGTTTAGCTACTTAGTTCTTTTTGACTACTAACTCTTGGATGCATGAGGCTACTGAGCCTTGCAGTTTAGATTCAAGGTTGATGTCTTTTGTATAGCTGTGTTCACATTGATGAAATTAAGTTGACTTTTGTGATATCTTTTGATATATATTTCGAGTATTGTGGGTTAGTGACAATTAAACTATTTAGCTAGTTGGAGGAGTTAGTTACTTTTTTGTTGTTGACTTTAACATCTTGTGATAATGTTGGAAAGTTTTATAAACTCTTGTTATTTATTATGCGTGGAACATGTTGTCCATTCTTTTACTACCTATCTTCCATTTGATATTTTGATGATCATGATAGTGATAGCATTTATTTATGAATTTTTCGTAAAAATACTCGATATAATGTTTCCAAATCAAAAAAATTGTTTTACATAATATAAAACAAAAAGGAAAAATACCAGTTGTGCACAAATACCAATTTGGTTAACATTGGTATATAGGAAAAACTCTTATATTGAAGCAATTGTGAGCAAGACCAATCTTTTGTTGTTTAGTGTCATTTTTGGAGCCGCTAGAAAGTTGATGTTTAGTGTTGTTAATAAAATTGCTAGCATGCTGGTGTTTAGCGTCGCTTCTATGTAACACCCCTACTTTTGTATATTAAATTATTCTGTATGTTTAAAAATTATTTTTAAGTCATCAATGTATTTAGAACAATTAATAATAATTTTAGAAATTTTTCTAGAATTTATTGAGATAATTTTGTAAAATGACAAAAATACCCCTGGTTGACTGTGAGAACCAACCAGAGACTTTGACCTCAAAATATTTTGAAAATTTTATATTAAGTATCTCTCATTATAAAAACTTTATTTTGAGAGAAAAGTAGTGAAAAATATAATAATCCTATTTCAATTCCTCCACTGTTTTTTTTATATATTTTTGGCAATACAATTCTGAAAAGTTGGAAAGGAATTTTGAATTCTGACTCCTACCATTTTGCTCAAAATTTCAAAAGCTATTTAATCGTGATTTTTAATAATTTTTCCGAGCCGGAGCTCGGAGAAATTAGAAATGACAATTTTGTCCCTATTTGTCAATATTAAGAACTGACATGAGGAAAAGATTCAATTTACATTAAAATGTCAATTTGAGCTTGGAATTATGTCATATATATTAAAATATAATTTTGGGAATTTTGAGAATTTTCTGAAATTTCTGTGTAAAATGACCAAAATGCTCCTACGTGTCTAATAAGTTAGCCAATACTAGCTTGACATTCAAAAAGGGTGAAAATGGTCATTTTAGTTTAATCATGGGTAAAATATTTAATTTTAGAATTTTGATTAAAATTTTGGTATTTATTGAATTAAGATGGATTTTCTATGAATTTTCTAGCTTAAAATACAAAATAAATACATATAATTGAAATAAATTAATAAAAATTAAAATTTATTATTAGAATTTATTTTTGATGAAAATTAATGTATTTGTCCAGTTTTGCATTAAAATACATTATTTTGATATTAAAAGCTAATTTTTCAAGTTTAGGCGTTTTTGTCGGTACCGGTTAATTCACCTACAAATAAAATTTGACACATGGAGGCTTGGGACAGCTGGTGGAGCACGTACCCAACCCTAAAATAGCTGATTCACCACCTTTTTGAGATATGTGTCCCTAAATTGGATTAAAAATAAATAAAAATTGGATTTATGACATAATAGTGACATAATGGATGATGTAAATCTTTGGACACCTAACCCCCCTCCTTCTTCTATAAATAGGCCTCAAAGTTTTCAGATTTTCACTCATCCTTTCCTCTCCCAAGCTAGAGAGCTTCTCTTTCTACAGTTTTCTCTAAAATATTTTTTTATCTAGTTTTTATGTTAAAATTTTGCTAGTTTTCAACTAGTAGAATTTCTCCTCCTAGAAGCTTTGCACCAATAATTCCATCCTCTTCATCAACTATCTTAGAGGTAATGGGGGGAGTGGGGTTGGTTCTAAATTATTGTCACTTTGCATGTTGGTAGGAAGGGTTTTCCCCTAAACCTGTTTAGGTTTAAATTTTAGTATTGTTATTATTGTTTAAAGTTAAACTTTAATTTTTACTAAGTTGTTACTCTGCCCAAATTTAAATTATTAAATCATGATTATTAAATTGTTACTCTGCTCAAATTTAAATTATTAAATTTTACTTGCTAAGCTGTTACTCTATTCAATTTTAGAAAATAAAAATACATTTACTAAGTTGTTACTCTGCTCAAATTTAGAAAATCAAAATGCATTTATTTAGTTGTTATTCTGCCAAAATTTTAGTAATTATACTATAATTGTTATATCGTTATTCTGTTAAAATTTTGGTATAGTGCAATTTCTGCAAAATAAGGTAGAAATGTTGATTATACTAGTGCTCAAATTAAATGAGACCAGGGAAACCTCTGTTTGAGAAATTAGGAAGTGATAAATTAGTGAGTAATGTAAAGCAAGTGACATGCAGTGGCATGGTACCCTGCTAGGGAAGCCACAGTTTGGTACGCTGAGGAATGAAAGGCAGGGACCCACTTGCGGAGGTCTTGGGGGTAGGCATCGAGTGGTGAAAGTCCCAATGGCCAGGGTAGCGCCCTTGAGCCGGGATATTTGCCTGACCAAACTCAATAACCCCGACAACTGCTCAGCATTCCAAGATTGGTTTGAGAGTATACCTCTATAAATGGATATCTTAAATTGTTATTTTATTCCTCAATGATGACGAGGACTATACCATGTGATGGTGTTGAGAAAGGTATATGTACTCCCAATCACTTCCCAGGTTTTGTTGAGAACTATTACCCACTAATGGGAAGTATGGATCCATACCTAGTCAAGGGTAGTCGGATATAACTTAAAATGAACCTTAGGATCTCTTGTGTTGTCAATTGTGTTTTATCTTTGTTTTATGGTAGATTTCCTACCGCACATGTAAAAGTGATTTTAGAACAAAACACCTCACTCCATTATTTTCTTTTGTGTATGATTGGTCGTGATTATTGAAGACGACATTAATGCTCCGTGATGCTGAGTACGAGATAGAGAACATCTCAACGGGGGAGGACCTGAAGACCTATAGTATTTTCTTTTTGTATAAGGGATAGGGTAGATAAATACTGCTTTGTATAGGATCTCTTTTGATGTATATAGTGGGCTAGG
Organism: Spatholobus suberectus; assembly: GCA_004329165.1. NCBI lineage: Eukaryota > Viridiplantae > Streptophyta > Magnoliopsida > Fabales > Fabaceae > Spatholobus > Spatholobus suberectus. The sequence continues at coordinate 430,846 of CM014730.1, read as the reverse complement.
TAGTATATGTATTTCGATGTACTTTTGTTTTCTGACTGTTATGTATTACTCAAACCATGATATACAGTTTTATGAAATATATGTATATATCTTTCATATTTTATTACCATTTCCAAATTCTGTTAAGTTTGGAATTTCTTTTAAAACTGGAAAAAATTTTACACACATTTTTATTTACTTAAACTTAATAACTAAATTAATATGAATTATATTTAAAATTAAATGGGTGTTACATTCTACAATTTCCAGCAAGCGCATGTTTAGTGTTATTACCAAAACTACCAAGAAGTTTACGACTGGCGTCGTTTCCAAAACTTCCAAGAAGTTGACGATTGGCGTTGTTTAGGGAACCGCCAACAAGTTCAAGATGATTGGCATCGTTCAAACAACTGCCAGTAAGTTGATGATTGGCGTCATTTAGGGAACCGCCAGCAAGTTCAAGATTGGCGTCGTCTACAAACTGTCAGGAAGTTGAAATTTAACATCGTTTCTATAACCGCCAGCAAGTTGAAGCTTAGCATCATTTCCAAAACTGCTAGGAAATTAACATTTAATGTCGTTTTCGTAACCGCCATAATGCTAACATTCAGTGGCGGTTGGGTAACCGCTGCCATTCAACTCTTATCCTGCCGGCAGTTCTTTAAAAATGACGTTGTATGGATTAGTGGCAACAAGTTTGATGTCAGTTTTTAAACCGCCAGCAGTTATTTTAGTGGTGGTTAGAACCGCCAATATATGGTAAAATAACCGCCAATAAATCCCGCTTCTGGTGTAGCGTGTTGGACTGTGCTACATTGTAACTATATGAAGTCCATATGACCTTGTACATGAGTGATTAATGTAATGTGTACATGTGTGAAAATGTTATTGTGTCTTGTGATGAAGTGTTAAAGTTGTGGATATATGATCATACGTGTGTTGTTCCTGTTTGATAAAACAAAATGAGGTGTATGTTTAGTTACTAGGCAAGGGATGTGAAATAAATGTATTTTAGTAATGAGAGTTGTGTTTGCTACCTTAAGGATAAGTGAGAGGCTAGACACTAGAATAGTCTTATAAGGGTTCTAGGTAGATAATAATAGTTGTGAATGAGATAGAGAAAAGGTGAATTCCCACACGGCGTAATAGAAAGGTAGGGGTGGCTAAAACGTGTCAACTTTACCTAACCCGCCTTTAACCTGCTGAAAGATGGGTTGGGTTGGTTGAACCTATTTTTTGATTGGGTTGGGAATCCCAACCTATAGGTTGGCAGGTTGAGTTGGGTTGACCTGTCAACCCATTAAAAAATTATAAATTATTTAATTTTTTTGCTTTATTTTTTTTTCAAAATTTATGATCAAATATAAAATTAAGAAAGACAAAAAATATTATAAAATTAGTAAATGAAAAAGCTACTTAATACTTAAGGAATGATCAATTTATCATAAACTTTAAATAACAATTTTTATTTGTCTTAAATTCTAATGACTATCGAAATTTACCTTTTTGTCTTGGAACTTCACATATGACATATTTAAATAAAAAGAAGCAATGATCTCAAATATTACATGAACTATAATACAATATCAACTCAAAAGTTCAAGCTATAAAATAAAATAAAACCAACTCGACGGGCTAACCCAACCCAACTTGTTAGGTTGGCGAGTTAAACAGGTTGGATTATGCGGGTTGAAGGGTTGAACCACGTAACCCAACCTAACCCATTTTGTTGGGATATGCGGGTTGACTAGCCGAATTGGGCCCATATTACCACCCCTATAGAAAGGTATAAGATAAGTATGAGAGAACCAAATGAGAGTATTAAGGTGAGTGTTAAAGGAGTGCCAAGAGTACTTTAGAATGTATGTGACCTTAGACTTGACCTCTAGAGGATAACTTTAAATATCAAAAGGAAAAAAAGTCAAATATAAACATGAAGGATTTAAATAGTGGAGAGGTTTTTGGGTAAGAAAAAGTTCTTAGGTTATGGATGAGATAGTAAACCAATATAACAATTGTATGAATGAGAGAGGAGTTAATAGGAAGTATGGAAGATTGAAAGGTATAAACCCGACCATAGGTATGGAGAATTACAAGAGACCAAGTGAGGCTTAAGCCATGGGAGATAAATGATAAAGGTTGTTTGAATAGAAGAGTCTAACCCAGCCATAGAGTCCTTAAAGTACTCACTTAGACATTATGGAGCTGATGAAACTTTGAGTCACGTGTCAGATGTGTGCAGATGGAACTTAAATGAAAAACCCTAACCCCTAACTTTTTAAGTTTATCCTTTTTCAAGGTACAAGTAAGGATATGTGCAGATGGAGCCTCGAATCATGTGTAAGAAGACGTAGTCTAGTTTACATTGTTTCCTTGTATTCCTCTTCATGTTTTGTACGATACATTTGCGTGATAGATAAGGTGTATTAGGCATGTATGGTCTTTTATTGTATTATTCTTATATAAGTATAATTATATGTATGAGTAGCTTCCGCATGTTGTTTCTATGTTTTTAAGTCCTTTTTTTGTTTTGTTCTTAGAAATTTAGGCTTAGTTATAATAATACCTCTTAGGGTATTACATAAAATAACCAAAAACTTTTTCATTTTCAATTTCAAATGATGAACATTTCATAAAAATCAAATTTCAACTTTTGTAGGAATTTAATCTTTCTTCTACTATTTTCATTTCAAGTTAATTTTGTATAAAAAAAAAAATTCTTTTCCACTTTATTTCAAATAAGGAAAATGCCTTCCTAGAATAAAGAGCTCAATTTTGTTTGTTTCCTCCTTATAAATTCATTTGAATACAAAAGTTTAAAATGCTTGCTAAATTGTCTTAAAAATTTATTTGATAGCTTACCATTATTTCTTAATCAACTTCATTTATTTTTATTGTGTAGAAAAATTCCATTTTATAAATTATTTTATTTTTAACTACTTGATTTATGCTAGTTGTTACAAAAATTTTCTAGCTGCATTTTATTTAAAAAAACAAGAGCCCATAATTAGAGATAAGTTCCATTTTTTTAATTTCAAGTGATTAAAGACCATAACTTGATTTAAAATAATTAACGTATGTAAAATTAAGTTCAATGATAATTTAACATAACTGGATAGTAAGTTCTAATGGAATACCAACAAAACAAAGCCAACATAAAAAATAATAATAAAAAGGACAATAAAATAAATAACAAGAATTAAATGAACAAAAAGTAACTTAAATGACAAACTACATAGGACAAGGAAATAAAATGGACGATAAGATAAATAGCATAAAAATATAAAGGATAATGAACTAAATAAAAATGGGATGTAAAATGTAACATCCCGAGTATTGACGAGGATAGGAAGTGATCACTGGTGCAAAAGAGATAAGACACGAACAAGGAGCTACTCTTGGCAGGCTTCCAACAAGAAGGGCACATGAATGAATTGAATATGTAACACCTTAAGGAGTATTACCTTTTGCCTACTTATATTACTAAAACACAAGAGTTTAGAATATAAGAAGATCAAAGGAATTATGCAGAAACTAAAACTTAAACATTGATAATGTAGTCATACTTAAAACAACGATTCCAAATTCTTGGCACTTATGTGCTATATAACATATGAGCAAAAGAAACATAAACATAAACCAACTCCCAGATATTGGGAGGTCCAAAGCTATAAACTCTTCCTCTTGCAATGGCTTCAAGCTTTATGCTTTAAGCTACTCCCAAGAAGACTTCACCTATTCAACTTGTAAAAATGTGAAACATAAAAAGGATGAGACATATTGTCTTAGTAAATGCTCTAAGGAACTATAGGCTACCCTCTATTCTAGAAATCCTTTTCTTATATTCTCATGGTTTTACCTCTTACTAAAACCCTCAGTCCCTTACCTCTTAATTCTCATTCTCACAACTGTGCTCAACTTAGGGCTTGTTAATCTTTAATAGCCTTAAGCCCTGGGTCTTATAACCCATAATGCTAAGTGAGACTGATGTTTTGTAACGACCCAACTTCGTCACAAGAAAACTCTATTACATCTCTATATTAGTTCAATTAATGTTTGAAATTATGAAAATCTATCCTTGTTAATCCATTTTATAAAAAGAGCAGGAATTTATTTTTTTCATTTATTTAAAATATACCTTCCAAATATTACAGGTGACACATGATAAAGACCCAATCTGCACCAATAGTCATGAATAGACAAATTTCAAAATCATGTAAACTTCGGAACTACATGCATAGAAGAGACCAAGCTATAAGGGTGAAGTGTGTGCCATACAGGTGACCATCCTACGACTGCAACCAAAAAGGGGAGAGGGTTTATACATATGGACACTCCTAAGCTGGTTATACCAACTAACTCACCTAACAAAAACAAGGACGACCTAAACATATCTCCTTTCCAGAAACTAAAACTCTAGCAACATGGTTAATGGTAGAGTTTGAGTTGCCTTTACCACTTCCATGTACGTGGGCCTCTCGCCTCTAGGGGCATCTGGTGGCGCCAAGCTGAAAAAGCTATAGGGTCGCCGAAGGGATCGAACAGTGACTCCTCCAAGCTCTACGAAGGTGTTGGGGTCTGACTTCTACACGAAGATGATCCCTCCTTCTTGACGTCCATTGACCGTAGTGAGATCCAAAAGACGTTGCCCATCAGTGCAAATATGCATTCCTATGAGACAAAAGAGTATCCGAGGTCTAGGAAAATCACCATCCATTTGCTCCTGCGACAACAAAGTATTGCGATCGTCACAATCACGCACATACAAAACACACAAGCAAGGATAAGCTTCCCAAAAACAAACACAACAAGATAGACAACACATAGTAAGCATGGACATAATTAATACAAACCTACAACATGTAAGCATAGTAGAAGGCGTCTTTCTCATCGAGTAATTAGTACACATTCACAACATATAAACACAGCACATGGTAATCTATATTCATCCATCAGTCCAAAACAAATGTCAACCAAGGACGCAGGTGCAGACCATGATCCTATGACTCTCTATGGAAATCTAAAAACTCGAGCGACCAGGTTGGATATTCCTTAACAATGGTAAAATAGACATAGTTACCCTCACCAGGGTTTTCAACGTGGCACATGCCTAAACCATTTTAGGAATACCGGAATTGACCATGGGAACCAATGCTCTTTGTCAGGACTTATGTTTGGGGGGTATCGCCACCACGACACAGGGTTTGCAAGGCCCGGCCTTTTGTGGAATCGTGCCATCCGTAATCCTCAAGCTTTCTCATTAGGCTAGCACCACAATCTAGCGAATACTAACACCTTCCGTACCACATGCTTGTACACCAATGCATGTATGCATGCCAACCAATTCATCATAAACAAACATTGATGGCAATATGTATCAACACCCACCTATTGTTTACACCCGGATAGGCATTTTATTACTTATCTTTCACACCTAGATAAGCTTTTGTCAACATTGCCATCAAGTCTTGGTTTTTCACCACATCATGGATTCATCCTGTTTATCCTTAAAAAGATTACATCCTTAATTCTCACAACACTGGGCCTGATCCATTGTTAGCCCATAGTCATCTAACACAACTGAGAGCCTAATCCATCGTTAGCTCTCCTATAGGATCCTGATTTCTCATAAAACTGGACCTAATCCATCATTAGCCTATGATCATATGACACAACAGAGAGTCTTATCCATCATTAGCTCTCTTATAGGATCCTATCCAATGCGATCTTAATAAGGATAAACTAGGGTCCACTGTTTATCGTTCACACCCAGATAAGCCATTTATCACTAGTTTCATAACATACACATCATGCTAATAAGTCACCAATATACAACAAGTCATGCCTTTAACATATTCCGTCAAGGGATTCATTCAAATCAAGCACTTACCAAGCCATATATGTGTAATATCTCCATAATTAGAATAACACATATGAAAGTTAATAAGAAAACACTTTTTATGAAATTATCAAATCCAGGCTTAGGTTTTAGCTCCTTTGGAAAAACATCACTTTGTAGTATTGTAGAAATGTCTCTTTATTATTTTACCAAAAATATATTTATAAATTTGTAAAGCTTTAAATTTTATATTTTAATAAAATATCCATATTAAATTTATTTATTATAAAGAAATCCAGCATTAAACTATGTCATTAATGATAAAACCATTTATGATTATACATAAGTTATTATATTCATTTTCTTCTTTTCTAAAATAGATTTCCAGAGTCTTCTAGATTTCTGTCTCGGTTTCCAAAAATTATTTTAAAATAGCAAAATATTTTTGATTTATATAATCTATACATGGTTGAAAATATAATTTTATCTATTTTCTAAATTGATATAGATCAACTAAATCAAAAATCTACCCAAAAAGATATAAAAATGACAAGGCAGAGAAGTCAAGGCTGCCTCCTAGAGGACCCACGAACCTAACTTGCCATTTTCACTTCCAAAAAAATACTTTTAAAAACCAAGTTTAATTTTTTATAAATTACACTTAAAAAATTTTTCAACAAGTCCAAAAATTCCAAAATCCAAGGTCTACAAAAATTTATATAATTTTTGAAACTTCACAGTTTCCAAAACTTCTTTCAGTCAGAATGGCAGTATAAGTTCCGGTTTCCAAAAATCCTTAGAAATAGTAAAACTAACCAAATATAGGCAAACCATATATGCTTGGAAATCTCTTTGTGTCTACTATTTATTAGTTCAAGTGGTTTCGCAACAAAACAAAATTTTCCAGAATCATGTTTTACTTCCCACTGTGGGGTTAGTGTTTTCAGTCAACATGCTCAACTTTCAAAAAGCATATCTTTTTTGTTTCTTAACATTTTGATACGTTTCTTGTGTCCATTGTGGATGAAATCGTGTCTAGTTTCAAACAAAACAACAATCACCATAAAATAATCACGACAACTCCAGTTATAGTAAAAACAGTGCACCATGCTCAGTCCGAAAATCATACAGCACCAACAAACACATCACCAACTTGCATAAAAATGAAATCTTTCATCAAGTTTTGCACTTTTAAAAATACCAACGTGATTCACAACAACAAAACACATCTAAACAAGTAGATCATAGATTCAAACACAAAAGAAAAGGGTTAGCTTTCCTTACAATGTGCTCAGCTTTTCCTCTTGTGGCTAAAGACCTTCAGACCAAGTAGGAGACTTTCTTCCAACTTTGAGGAGGTAAGCCATCAACCATTCACCAAAAGGGTTGATTTAGGTCATAGACATGAAAAATAACAAACTTTTAGAACTAAGAGCACCAGAGGACCAAATAACTTTGGTCTTGAGAGGAAAGGAGAAGATGGAGAAAGAAGATGGTGGAAAGGTTGGAGCTTGCTTACCTAGAACTCCTCCTTGAGAAACCCTAGTTCCTCCACTCTCCACCAACACTCTAAAACTTGAAACTAGCTCTCCCTAACCTCTCTCAATGTCATGGCCAAGAATAGCAAAAGGGGGAGGAAATGTTGGCACTTGCAAGCTTTATATAGAACTCATTTAGGAGGGGCAAAAAGGTAACTAGCAAATTTCAAGGTATATTTGAATTTTAATGAAAACAAAAATATTTTTCTCTCCATTCAAGGAGGTGGATGGCTAAGGGGAGGAAGGACCAAGGGTTAAATGGTTTTTCAAGTGTCTTAAGTGCACTTAAATGTCCAATGGTTAATTGCATAAAAGGTGGGTTAGTTAGGGTTCAACTAGTTTAGTTGGCTTGGGACAAATTGTTACTTTTGTTTTGTTTAGGCTTAGGAGAATGTGTAATTGATTCTAGAAAAGAAACACGGTATTTTCTTACACTGTAAAAGGAGAACACAGTCAAATACCAAGTCCTGTATGAGTAGGATTTTAAATCGATCAAAATAATTTAATTGACATTGGAGTCTAAATGAGTTTATGATTCTTTTAGAATTTCTCTAGTCTTGGTTAGAATGACTCTATCCAATCAAACAACTGGATTTACTTTATCTGACAAGATTCTAGACAGGCTCCTCAATAAATGGTCCATAATGGTAATAGAGAAAAACCCAGCATCTTGACCCTTTTTGAGTAAGGAAAGCTACCACTCATTAGAATCCAATCATAATAATTTTTAAATTAATTATAATTAAATTCTATGGTCTCATACTGCTCACCAACTATACAGATCAGTACTAGTTCAGCAGATATCATCATAACTAGATTCTTGTTGAAATCCTTGTAAAATCTCAAATAAGAACAACATGCAACTTTTTATCATCTATTTCCCATTTGAAAATAAATTTAATCCCTCTTATTAGTTAATCAATCACTTAATTAAGGGATTAACATGCTGCAGATCTTATACTGTAAGTCTTCATAGTGTATCTTTGCACTGCTGAAATCCAAGTAGACCAAATTTCTGTAGAAAGCTCTATTGAAATTGACACAATCAAATATTATTAATTATTCACTTATGCTAAATTTAAATTTAATTCCTCCTTTCAAATTATCAACCACTTATGCAGAGATTGTAAAAGACAGGTCTTACACCTTTCCTTACCTTTCTCTTTTCTTGCCCTTTTTGGGACTTGTTCATAAATGTTCCTTGGGCTAAATCCCTCATATACCTAGTGGATAGCATCTATCATAAACTATGTCATCACTAAGCGTATAGGTTCCTTAGTTTAGACTTAATTAGACGCACTTATGACTAGGCACACACATGATCATATACACCACAGGGCAATATACATGCCTCACAAAGGCATTCACATCATTCATATCCTAGCTCTATTTCTATTATGAGTAGTTTTCTTTATCTTTATTATTAAGTTTCACTTGCATACCATCTTTTTATTTGGCTGAGCTCTAGCCATTAAGAGGCGTCCCTCTTGCTTGACCTCTTATTACCATTGGTCCAACTGGCTGAACCACGT
>CM014730.1:397320-415351 GCA_004329165.1 Spatholobus suberectus | reverse complement strand
CTTTGGATGTTGAAATATTTTAAGATAAATTATTGTCTTTATATCATAAATATCTTAATTTATTAATTCAATAATGAAAAATCCATTAATAAATTCCTGAATTTTAAAACTATAGAAAAGAATTAATAAAAATGTGAGCACTCATTTACTTAAGATACATGCTTTGAAGACATTTATTATTTGATGAAACAATTATCATCATCCTTTTAAATCTTATTTCCTTCTAAAATTAGACCTTTCTTACTAACTATGAGTTATTAAAAATAACAATTGTATAGGAAATTCTCTTTAGATCTTTTTACTAATTTAGATTAGAATGATTATTGCCTAGAATAAAAATCCATGAAAATAATCAAAGGTCATCCTAGATACCCGTCCATAACTGTACAACAAAAAGACCTACATCAGATATATATATATATATATATATATATATATATATATATATATGTGTGTGTGTGTGTGTGTGTGTGTGTGTGTGTGTGTGTACTAGACCTCCCCTTCTATAGTGTAACACTCCTTTAATTTTAAATATAATTCATATTAATTTAATTATTATTTTAAGTTGATGAAAATGTGAGTAAATTTTTTTTTTTGATACTAGCAATAGAAAAACAGAATTTAGAAATAGAAGTGAAATGATAAAAACTGCTTATGTATATATATATATATATATCCAACTGTACATCATGGTTTGAGTAGTACATAATAGTCGAAGAGAAAACAAAAATACATCAAAAGACATATACTACCTAACCCAATATATACATAAAAAAGATCCTATACAGAGCAGTATTTATCTACCCTATCCCTTAAGAAAATATTATAAACTAGGTCTTCAAATTTGGAGAAGTATCCTCTGGCTCTTCCTCAGCATCATCAGGCATTGTTATCATCTTCAATAATCACGATTCAACATGCATAACAAAAATAATGGAGTGAGGTGATTTGTTCTAAATCACTTTCACATGTATGGTAGGAATTTAAATACAATTAATGAAGGGAACCTAGGGTTTATTCTAAGTTATACTACACTACCCTTGACTTGGTATGGATCCATACTTCCCATCAGTGAGTAATAGTTCTTAACAGAACCTGGGAAGTGACTGGGAGTACATATACCTCGTCAACATCATCACATGGTACAGTCCTCATTATCAATGAGAAACAAATATCAATCAGGACGTCCATTTATAGAGGTATACTCTCGTACCAATCCCGGAATGCTGAGCAGTTGTCGGGGTTATCGAGCTTGGTCAGGTGAATATCCCAGCTCACGGGCGCTACCCTGGCTATTAGGACTTTCACCACTCGATGCCTACCCCCGAGACCTCCCAAATGGGTCCCTACCTTTCATTCCTCAGCGTACCAAACTGTAGCTTCCCTAACAGGGTGTCATGCCACTGCATGTCCCTTGCTTTACATTACTCACTAATATATTAATTTCTAAAGGTTCATTCTGGTCTCAAGTATTTGAGCACCAGTATAATTTCTACTAATATCTCTGCCTTGTATTACAGAGATTTGATCCATACATATCATTCACATAAGTCATAATTCAATTTAAAGCACATAAGCAATAATTCAATAAAAATAAAGATATACAAATTAAAATAAAGGCTGATAATTAAGAAATAAATCATAGAATGGTCAAAAATTCCATAAAAATAATTTTAAACTTAGAAAAATAATTAGAATTTTATCATGAATTTTTAGAATTTTTTCGAAATTTTTTGAAATTTAGTATTTCTAAGAAAAATGTGTCCACAGGCACTTATAGAGCACAATTAGAAGTACTAAATAAGCTTTAAAATTTATGAAATTTTTACAGATGGTCTATTAGTGTGTCTAGACCTTACCTGAACGATAAGAACTTAAACTGAAATTTCTATAGTAGTTTTCTAAAATAAATTCATAAATAGCTTATAAAATAATTTCTATCTTTAGTTTCATATTATGAGATTTATGGTTTATTTCTTCTACTATTTTTGCTAAACTAATTGAGTATTACTAAAATTTGATAATTTAATAATTTAATTATTTATCATAATAGCTAAAAATATTTTTTCTAAATTTGGGCAGTATAACAGCTTAGTAATTCTACTGTAATTGTTTAAATTCGAGCAGTATAACAACTTAATAATTATACTATGGTTGTCTAAATTTGAGCAGCATAACTACTTAATAAGAGTATTTTAATTATCTAAAATTGAGCAGAGTAACATCTTAGTAAATGCATTTTAATTTTCTAAAAATGAGCAGAGTAACAGCTTAGCAAGTGCATTTTAATTTTCTAAAATTGAGTAGAGTAACAGCTTGGTATAATTTAATAATTTAAATTTGAGCAAAATAATAACTTAGCAAAATTTAAAGTTTAACATCAAATAATATAACAATAATATTAATAGTAAAACTAAAGCCTAAACGGGTTTAGGGGAAAACCCTTCCTACCAACATGCAAAGTAATTGAAATTTAGAACCAACCCCACTCCCCCCATTACCTCAAAGAGTTGGTGAAGTTGTTGGTACAGAGCTCCTAGGAAGAGGATTTTTACTAGTTATTGGAAAACTAGTAGAATTTTAGCATAAAAACAAAGTAAAAGAAAATTTCTAAAGAGAGAGAATTTCTCTATGGAGGCTTACGGAAGAGAAGAGGAGTGAAGAACTTGGTTCATGTTTCATGGCTATTTATAGGAAAAGAATTGCCTTAGGTGTCCATGGAAGATGTCATCCATGATGTCAAAAATATAATTTTTGATTTATGTTTAATTGAAAATTAGGGACACATATATAAGTAGGTGGTGAATCACCTCTTGGTAGATCAGAAACGTGGGATAGCAGCTGTCCCAAATATTTGCAGTATAAATTTTGACTGTTAATTAATTAGCCGGTACCGATAAAATCGCCTAAACTTAAAAAAAATAACTTTTAATACCAAAATAATTAATTTAGATATAAATCTGAACAAATGTAATATTTTTCATCAAAAATAATTTCTAAAAATAAATTTTAATTTTTTTCGAATTATAAATATATATATTATATATTTTAAGCTTAGAAAATTCATATTAAATTCATTTTAATTCAATAAATGCTCAAATTTTTATGAAAATTCTAAAATTACATATTTTACCTAGAAATGTACTAAAAATATCATTTTCATCATTTTTGGATGTCAAACCAATACTGAGTTGGCTATTTGACAACTAGGGGTATTTTGGTCATTTTATACAGGAATTTCAGAAAATTCCCAGAAAATTCCCAAAATTATATTTTAATATATATGACATGATTTTAAACTTAATTTGACATTTTAATATCAATTGAATATTTTTCTCATGTCAGCCCTTAATATTGACAAATAAGGACAAAATCGTCATTTTCGAATTTCTCCAGGCTTCAACTTGGAAAAATTATTGAAAATCACAATTAGATAGTTTCAATATTCTGAGTTTAACTGTGGGGATCAGAATTTTTAGATTCCTTCCCGATTTTTCAGAATTAAATATAGAATAAATAAATAAATAAAACCATTAATTAAATAAAAGTGAGGGTGTTACATTACTCCCTTCCTTTTAGGAATTTCGTCCCCGAAATTTACTAACCTGAGAAAAGTTGAGGATATAATTCTCGCATGTTGCTTTCTAGTTCCCATGTAGCATTTCCGTCGTCTTGTTGACTCCAAATAATCTTTACCAAAGATATCTCTTTTCCTCGAAGTTGTTTAATCCTACGATCCTCAATTCTTACAGGAAATACATCATAAGTGAGGTTTTCCTTTAATTGTACTATGTCAGGTTCAATCACATGACAAGGATCGGAAATGTATTTTCGGAGTTGAGAGACATGAAATACATTGTGAAGGTTATAAAGATTTGGAGGTAAAGCAATTTGATAAGCGACAAGACCAATTCGCTTAAGAATTTGATAAGGACCAATGAATTTAGGAGAAAGCTTTTTAGATTTAAGGGCTCTGCCAACCCCAGTTATTGGTGTAACTTTCAAGAATACATGTTCCCCTTCTTGAAACTCAAGGGGTTTTCTCCTTTTGTTATAGTAACTTTTCTGCCTATCCTGTGATATCTTCATCTTTTCCTTAATCATTTTTATCTTATCAGAGGCTTGTTGAACTATCTCAGGTCCTAAAATTAAAGGTTCTCCGGTCTCATACCAACATAATGGAGTTCTACATTTTCTTCCATACAAAGCCTCATATGGAGCCATTCCAATGCTAGAGTGGAAACTGTTGTTATAGGTAAACTCAATCAGTGGTAAAGACTGATCCTAGTTACCTGTCTGTTCCAACACACAGGCTCTTAACAAATCTTCTAGGGATTGGATAGTCCTTTCAGACTGTCCATCTGTCTGAGGGTGGTAGGCTGAACTAAGTCTAATCCTAGTCCCTAAGGCTCGTTGCAAACTATCCCAAAACCTAGAAGTGAAACGTGGATCCCTATCAGAGATTATACTAGAAGGTACACCGTGTAGCCTAATAATCTCTTTGATATACAATTGGGCCAACTTTTCTAAAGAAAATCTGATGTTGATGGGTAGAAAATGAGCAGATTTGGTTAATCTATCCACAATCACCCATATAGCATCATTACCAGAGAAAGTCCTAGGTAAACCCGTAACAAAATCCATTGAGATGCTATCCCATTTCCATTCTGGGATATCTAGGGATTGTAGTTCACCAGAAGGTTTCTGATGTTCTACCTTTGCTTTTTGACACACCAAACAGGATGCTACAAACTCAGCTACAGCTTTCTTCATTCCTGGCCACCAGAACATCTTCTTCAAGTCTTGATACATTTTGGTGGCACCTGGATGAATACTTAGTCTACTTTTGTGAGCTTCTTCTAGAATTAGTTTTCTCAGATCTTCCTCAAAAGGCACACATATTCTATCTTTGAATTTAATGATCTTATTAGAATCCTTGTGGAATTCTGCTTCCTTTCCTTCCTCTCTTGCTTTCATTTTCTCTTGTAGGAATTGGTCCGTTTCTTGTGCTTCTCTAACTTGTTCTAGAAATCCACTTGAAATTTTCAGCATTCCCAAATAAAGACTCTTGGGTCTTATCTCTATTGCCAAATTCAAATCTCTAAATGATTCTACCAATTCCAACTCCTTCACCATCATCATTGATGCATGTAAGGATTTACGACTCAAAGCATCTGCCACTACATTCGCCTTGCCAGGGTGATACTGCAGCTTAAAGTCGTAATCCTTCAAGAATTCCATCCACCTACGTTATCTCATATTTAGTTCCTTTTGATCAAAGAGATACTTCAGACTCTTATGATCACTGAACACTTCAAACCTTGCACCATACAAGTAGTGTCTCCAAATCTTTAGAGCAAACACTACTGCAGCTAATTCTAAATCATGCGTAGGATAGTTAACTTCATGCTGTCTTAATTGTCTTGAAGCATAAGCAGCTACTTTTCCTTCTTGCATTAATACACACCCTAACCCTTGTCCCGAGGCATCACAATATACTTCAAACTTTCCAGTTGGGTCAGGCAGTATTAACACAGGAGCAGAAGTCAATCTTCTTTTTAACTCTTGGAAGCTAGCCTCACAGTTTTCATTCCAAACAAAAGGTTGTCCTTTACGTGTTAACTTAGTTAAAGGCAATGCTAATCTCGAAAATCCTTCAATGAATTTTCTATAATAGCCTGCCAATCCTAAGAAACTACGTATCTCTGTGATTGTTGTTGGTTGTTCCCAACGCAAAACCGCTTCCACTTTTGTAGGATCAACAGAAATCCCACCTTGCGATATTACATGCCCCAAGAATTGCACTTGTTCTAACCAGAATTCACATTTTGAGAGCTTCCCATACAACTGTCTTTCTCTCAAAATTTGCAAAACAATTCGCAGATGTTCTTCATGTTCTTCATGACTTCTAGAATACACTAGTATATCATCGATGAAGACCACTACGAACTTATCCAAAAACTGATGAAAAATACGGTTCATATAATCCATAAAAATGGCAGGAGCATTAGTCACACCAAAGGGCATTACTAAGTACTCATAATGACCGTATCTTGTTCTAAAAGCAGTCTTTGGAATATCTTCAGCCTTGACTCGAATCTGATGATAACCAGATTTTAAGTCAATCTTGGAAAACACAATAGCACCCCTTAATTGGTCCATCAAATCATCAATCCTAGGAAGAGGATATCTATTCTTAATGGTCATTTTGTTAAGCTGACGGTAATCCACACACAATCTCATACTTCCATCTTTCTTTTTAACTAATAATACTGGAGCACCCCAGGGAGAAACACTAGGTCTTATAAACTCTTTTTCCAATAGTTCTTCAATTTGCTTTTTCAACTCGGCTAACTCTAAAGGTGACATCCTATAGGGGCTATGGATATAGGACCTGATCCTGGTACTAATTCTATGGTAAACTCTATTTCTCTTTCCGGAGGTAGACCAGGAATATCTTCAGGGAAAACATCAGGGTAATCACAGACTACAGGAAACTTACTAACATCAGAGTTTCCCTTTACTTCCAGAGAAGTAAGGATCATGTAAACTTGAGCTCCTTTCGAAGCCTTAGTTTGGTTGGCAGTAGCTATTCTTAAATCTTCTGATTTATAAGTTTTATCAATTTCTGGCTCAAAGACTAGACTTTTATCATGACAGTTTAGGAGGACATGATTGGAAGATAACCAGTCCATGCCTAATACAATATCTAGATGAGATAAAGGTAGACAGATTAAGTTTACAAAGAAATTTCTACTTTCTATAGAAATACAACAATTTAAACATGCTAAAGAAGTAATGATAGGAACATTTGTAGGGGTAGAAACAGTCAAATCATAGGGTAGCAGAGAAGAACAGGTAATTTCAGATATTTTGCACAATCATGTGATATGAATGAATGAGTGGCACCTGAATCATATAGTACATTCAAAAGATATCCGTTTATGATGCATTACCTTGAATGAGGTCGTCAGATTGAACGGCTTCGATTCCATTCATAGTGAAAACTCTGCCTGTTGCTTTAGGCCTTCCAACTTGAACCTTCCCATTGTTGTTTCTGCTTCCCATACCAAGTTCCTTCTTTGGTTCTTTGCAATTTGTTCTATAGTGGCCTGGTTTTCCACAGTTGTAGCAAATAACCATTTGTGGAGTACAATCTTTTGCCAAGTGGGGTCCTCCACAACGAAAACAGCGAACAGGGTTGTTAACTCCAAAATTAGAGTTATTAGTGATGGAAAAATTCCTCTGACTCGAAGAATTTCCAGGAAATTGATAGGGTTTCTTCTTAGTGAAGAATTCCTGTCTTTTATTCCTTTGTGGCCCAACATTCTTCCATTGGGCTTGCCTCGCCTTTGTGTCATCTTCATAGATCCTACAGCGGTTCACCAAGGTAGGAAATTGGGCTATCTCAAGATACCCCACTGCCTGCTTGATGTCAAGCCTCAACCCGCTCTCAAATTTGGAGCATCGTGACCTTTCATCAACTCCATTTTGAAAATAGGGACAGTATTTTGACAATTCATCAAATTTAGCAGCATACTCCCCAACAGACATATTATCCTGCTTTAGCTCAAGGAATTCTATTTCTTTTCTTCGCCTTAAGTCTTCTGGAAAATACTTCCCCAGAAACTTCAAACGAAAAACTTCCCAAGTGATTTGTCTTCCTTCGAATTCTTCTTGTTGTTTAGCGTACTTCCACCAATATTCTGCCTCTTCAGACAACATAAAGGTGGCATAAGTCACTTTGTGTGCATCAGTGCACTCCATGGCAGTAAAGATCTTCCCGATCTCTGCAATCCAGTTTTGAGCACCGTTAGGATCGAATCTGCCTTTGAATGTTGGAGGGTTATTTTTACGAAAAGCTGTAAGCCCTCGGTATTCCGTAGGTTCATTATCTCGTCCTTGATTCATATTTTCAAGAACAACAGTCATTCTTTCAAGTATTTGTTGAGTAGCATCTCGCCGTGGTCTTCCGGCCATTGTCTGAAATAGAGAATCAATGTCTTAGTTCATTGCTTTGAATAAAACCATATGTTAGGTGAGTAAAAATAATATGTGAAATAGTACACCAGATAGATTCCCAGGAAAGAGAGGTGGGTCACAATGGACGCTCTTAAGTACCAAGTCTTTCCTAGCCAGAACCTAACTAGACATGCACTAATCACTTCTATTAAACCCAATAGCTAACATTTGGTATATTCTTGGCAAAGTCTTCAATTGTGTGCGCAGACCACTTTTCGCAACAAGGTTGGATGTCCCAAACGAATATAAGAACAAACAATTCATCTTTCATTCCTGTTTTATCAACAGTAAATGAAAGAACACACAGCACAAAGAATGGTCAAGGCCATACCCCAGGCTTTGACAGGAAAGAACTGCTCTGATACCACTTTGTAACGCCCGGCCGCTTGCAGGATGAGTGACTGTCCCCACAAACCAACACAAGACTTTTCAGCGTGCTTTGTCCTCACTCACACGCTTCCTGGGAAACTTCCCAGTAGGTCACCCATCCCTAAATCGCTCCAAGTCAAGCACGCTTAACTATGGAGTTCTTAAGTGATGGGCTACCGAAAAGTAGATGCATCTTGTTGGTATAGGTAGCACTTATTAATTCCTTTAAGCTATCCTCAACTGTACAGTCCATACCCGCACAGCCTCTGGATCCCTCTCGTTCGGGTGTGTATTCGATTCATTCATGTACCCCTCCCGCTGGAAGCCTGCCAGGAGCCGCTCATTGTCCGTGCCTCATCTCTTTTGCACCGGCGATCACTCCCCGCCCTCGTCAGCGCCCGGGATGTTACATGCCCACCAGCTTCCGCTTGGTTCGTCCTCGAACCACACCGTACTGGGAGAGAGGCCTTGCTCTGATACCACTAAATGTAACACTCCTTTAATTTTAAATATAATTCATATTAATTTAATTATTATTTTAAGTTGATGAAAATGTGAGTAAATTTTTTTTTTTGATACTAGCAATAGAAAAACAGAATTTAGAAATAGAAGTGAAATGATAAAAACTGCTTATGTATATATATATATATATATCCAACTGTACATCATGGTTTGAGTAGTACATAATAGTCGAAGAGAAAACAAAAATACATCAAAAGACATATACTACCTAACCCAATATATACATAAAAAAGATCCTATACAGAGCAGTATTTATCTACCCTATCCCTTAAGAAAATATTATAAACTAGGTCTTCAAATTTGGAGAAGTATCCTCTGGCTCTTCCTCAGCATCATCAGGCATTGTTATCATCTTCAATAATCACGATTCAACATGCATAACAAAAATAATGGAGTGAGGTGATTTGTTCTAAATCACTTTCACATGTATGGTAGGAATTTAAATACAATTAATGAAGGGAACCTAGGGTTTATTCTAAGTTATACTACACTACCCTTGACTTGGTATGGATCCATACTTCCCATCAGTGAGTAATAGTTCTTAACAGAACCTGGGAAGTGACTGGGAGTACATATACCTCGTCAACATCATCACATGGTACAGTCCTCATTATCAATGAGAAACAAATATCAATCAGGACGTCCATTTATAGAGGTATACTCTCGTACCAATCCCGGAATGCTGAGCAGTTGTCGGGGTTATCGAGCTTGGTCAGGTGAATATCCCAGCTCACGGGCGCTACCCTGGCTATTAGGACTTTCACCACTCGATGCCTACCCCCGAGACCTCCCAAATGGGTCCCTACCTTTCATTCCTCAGCGTACCAAACTGTAGCTTCCCTAACAGGGTGTCATGCCACTGCATGTCCCTTGCTTTACATTACTCACTAATATATTAATTTCTAAAGGTTCATTCTGGTCTCAAGTATTTGAGCACCAGTATAATTTCTACTAATATCTCTGCCTTGTATTACAGAGATTTGATCCATACATATCATTCACATAAGTCATAATTCAATTTAAAGCACATAAGCAATAATTCAATAAAAATAAAGATATACAAATTAAAATAAAGGCTGATAATTAAGAAATAAATCATAGAATGGTCAAAAATTTCCATAAAAATAATTTTAAACTTAGAAAAATAATTAGAATTTTATCATGAATTTTTAGAATTTTTTCGAAATTTTTTGAAATTTAGTATTTCTAAGAAAAATGTGTCCACAGGCACTTATAGAGCACAATTAGAAGTACTAAATAAGCTTTAAAATTTATGAAATTTTTACAGATGGTCTATTAGTGTGTCTAGACCTTACCTGAACGATAAGAACTTAAACTGAAATTTCTATAGTAGTTTTCTAAAATAAATTCATAAATAGCTTATAAAATAATTTCTATCTTTAGTTTCATATTATGAGATTTATGGTTTATTTCTTCTACTATTTTTGCTAAACTAATTGAGTATTACTAAAATTTGATAATTTAATAATTTAATTATTTATCATAATAGCTAAAAATATTTTTTTCTAAATTTGGGCAGTATAACAGCTTAGTAATTCTACTGTAATTGTTTAAATTCGAGCAGTATAACAACTTAATAATTATACTATGGTTGTCTAAATTTGAGCAGCATAACTACTTAATAAGAGTATTTTAATTATCTAAAATTGAGCAGAGTAACATCTTAGTAAATGCATTTTAATTTTCTAAAAATGAGCAGAGTAACAGCTTAGCAAGTGCATTTTAATTTTCTAAAATTGAGTAGAGTAACAGCTTGGTATAATTTAATAATTTAAATTTGAGCAAAATAATAACTTAGCAAAATTTAAAGTTTAACATCAAATAATATAACAATAATATTAATAGTAAAACTAAAGCCTAAACGGGTTTAGGGGAAAACCCTTCCTACCAACATGCAAAGTAATTGAAATTTAGAACC
Source organism: Spatholobus suberectus (assembly GCA_004329165.1). Lineage (NCBI taxonomy): Eukaryota > Viridiplantae > Streptophyta > Magnoliopsida > Fabales > Fabaceae > Spatholobus > Spatholobus suberectus. Next base: position 404,499 of record CM014730.1, on the reverse strand, counting down.
AACCCCACTCCCCCCATTACCTCAAAGAGTTGGTGAAGTTGTTGGTACAGAGCTCCTAGGAAGAGGATTTTTACTAGTTATTGGAAAACTAGTAGAATTTTAGCATAAAAACAAAGTAAAAGAAAATTTTCTAAAGAGAGAGAATTTCTCTATGGAGGCTTACGGAAGAGAAGAGGAGTGAAGAACTTGGTTCATGTTTCATGGCTATTTATAGGAAAAGAATTGCCTTAGGTGTCCATGGAAGATGTCATCCATGATGTCAAAAATATAATTTTTGATTTATGTTTAATTGAAAATTAGGGACACATATATAAGTAGGTGGTGAATCACCTCTTGGTAGATCAGAAACGTGGGATAGCAGCTGTCCCAAATATTTGCAGTATAAATTTTGACTGTTAATTAATTAGCCGGGTACCGATAAAATCGCCTAAACTTAAAAAAATAACTTTTAATACCAAAATAATTAATTTAGATATAAATCTGAACAAATGTAATATTTTTCATCAAAAATAATTTCTAAAAATAAATTTTAATTTTTTCGAATTATAAATATATATATTATATATTTTAAGCTTAGAAAATTCATATTAAATTCATTTTAATTCAATAAATGCTCAAATTTTTATGAAAATTCTAAAATTACATATTTTACCTAGAAATGTACTAAAAATATCATTTTCATCATTTTTGGATGTCAAACCAATACTGAGTTGGCTATTTGACAACTAGGGGTATTTTGGTCATTTTATACAGGAATTTCAGAAAATTCCCAGAAAATTCCCAAAATTATATTTTAATATATATGACATGATTTTAAACTTAATTTGACATTTTAATATCAATTGAATATTTTTCTCATGTCAGCCCTTAATATTGACAAATAAGGACAAATCGTCATTTTCGAATTTCTCCAGGCTTCAACTTGGAAAAATTATTGAAAATCACAATTAGATAGTTTTCAATATTCTGAGTTTAACTGTGGGGATCAGAATTTTTAGATTCCTTCCCGATTTTTCAGAATTAAATATAGAATAAATAAATAAATAAAACCATTAATTAAATAAAAGTGAGGGTGTTACATATAGGATCTAAAAAAAGTCACGAACAAGAGTCACCATTAGTGGGAATCCTTGGAGTCCATTGTCTTTGCATCCTTTAAATCCACCATCTCCTCACCCTCATCATCAAAAGAAACATGGCCATTAGGCAGTTGCCCAAAGCCATCAAAGCTGCAAATATTATTGATCTATAAGGGGGGGAAAATTCCATCCATAATCCTCACTCCGATGGTATGAGGGTCCAAATGAAGAGTCAATCTTGCCGAGTTGTGGTGGAATCACAAGTGGTGGCTTATAAAACTAGAGGCAAGGCACTTGGATCGCTATAATGCCAATGTCAAGGTCATCTTCCACACGAGGAAAAGAAGCATCGACCATGTTAACATTTGCTGGCAAAGGCAAGTGTAATACCCACTATAATAAGACAAGCATTTATTATTTCTTAGTCCATTTTTGGAAACGTTGGCTTAATTTAAAAATAATGCATATATATTTTTAACAAATGTATAGTAAATCAAAGAGACATTATATAAAGAACCATGATCATGAAATAAATGTCATCATATAACATATATATATATATATATATATATATAAGTCAAATCTTACATACAAAGTCAAAATATATATATAAGGCATACAATAACAAATACATCAAAAGGCATCCTAGATACCTACCTGTAGTTATACAACAAAATGACCTATGTCAGAGCTGTATAAGTCTATACTAGGCCACCCTATCCTATAAAATCTACAAAATGTTGCACATAAAATTTCCATTATTGTGAGTCATTAGAGTCCATCACATCAACATCCTCTGAATCCATCATGTCCTCGTCCTCGTCTTATGAAGGTACATGACCATTGGGCACTTACCTAAGGTCATTGAAGTTGTCGAGACTACTAACCTCTGAGGAAGAATGAATCCATCCATAGTCCTCATCCAGGTGATATGAAAGTCTAGATGAAAACTGAGTCGTGTCAGGGTATGGTGGGATGATGGGTGGTGGCTCGTAACACTGAAGGTGGACGGCAAGAATGACCATAATGTTATCATCATGACCATTGTCCATTGGAGGAAACTGAGCGTCACCTATATCAACATCTATAAGTGATGGTGGAGCCTTTGACAAAACTGTTGAGGGCAATAGTAGATAAATTCATAGGTAATGTAAGATATTCCATCGGAAGGAACATCTCAGGGATAGAGGACATGAATGTAAAGGTAGCATGTCCATGGTACGTAAAGTATTGGACAAACGGGTCATAAACCCAATGACCATGGGTGTAACACCCCAATATTTTCCTTTAATTATTATTATTATTATTTGTTTGCCTTGTTTTTAATAAAATAGTATTTTGAGAAAAAGAAATATTGGGCTTTTAAAATGGGGTTTTATAATTAGAATGTCTTTAAAAAGTTTTAAGACCCTTGTGTTGGGCTTACTTTATATGAGCCCAAAGTTAGCTTTAAGAATCCCTTAGGTTTCTTGAAACCTAACCCTTTTCCTCTCTCTCTCTCTCTCTTGTGCCTGTTTGGAGATATCGTGCTGTCAAAAACCGTTGCAGTCAAGAAGTGAGGACCCTTAGAAAGACACCGTTGCACCGTTTGCATCCTCTGGCCGAAGATTGCCTCTTTCAAGGTAAGGGGGGAGTGAGTTATCTAGCTCATAAGGATGGCTTTAGTCGTGGGTAGAAGGGTTGACCCTAAACCCCAATTGTTTATAAGCTATATGACTGTGCGTCTATGCAAAAGGGAATGCGATTTTCCCCAAATCATTGATGTGATTTATGAAAATTTTATGTTTAAATTATATGAATTTTCATGAATTGTTTTTTTTTTCTTTTTCTTGTACCTAAGTTAGAGAATTAAAGGGTTTTTAAGCGTGCAAACACACTAGGCGGTATACACAACCAGCCGAGCAGGTTGGGTCCTCACTCGGACCCGCCTAGTAGGGTACAGAACCCACTAGGTGGGATGCATAACCCGCTGGGAGGATACGATCTTGCTTATTCTATTTTTTGTGCCTATGAACTCCTTTTTGTAGTTGTTAATTCATTATTACTTCTTCTCTTATGCCTCGTTAAGTTTATACTAGTGATTGTTATTTACCTTGAGAAAATTGAGTTTGATATGAACTTATGTCAATGTTTCATGATAAAAACCTATGAAAAGATGTAATCATTATATGTGACCATGCATCATAACATTTGAGTTATGTGATGAGGAAAGTACGTAGGAATCTGGCAGGTGAAGGCCGGGATGGGTTGTCTAACCCTAGCCTTGGGGTTATCCAGGTTGGAAAACTCCAATGGTCTATGTTGATCCCATAGAGCCGGGGTGTACTGGCAAAACTAGTTAACCCTAACTAGTCACCGAGGGATATCATACTAGTTGAGGGTGCGAGAACTGAAGGCATCAGTACCGATGATGATTCTTATGGTCGTGCATTTACTCTTAGTTTACTTTCCAACAAGTTTAGGATGATACCACATGTGCATGAAAAGTAAAAGCTAGATATTGCATTGCATATATTTGTGTGTTTTGATTCTTGCAAATTGATGTTATTTGATTATGTATCTGATGTGTATTCTACCTATCTCCATTGTCATACTTTGAGCATAAAGTGAGATGTATCTCATTCCCTTGTTTTCTGGTGTTTTCTGTCCGTGTTTGTGATACATAGATGACGTCCAACAGGACCTTGAGGAGGAGTCTTAGAGTAGGGGTATTGGCCACGTTGCAGTTTATTTTACAGCATCTTTTGGGTTTTGTCAACTTTGATAGTAATGTGACATCAGGATCTTAGTTATTTATTATTTTAGCTTTTGAACTTTAGACTTTTACTTCTTAAATGGTTTATTTTCTAAAGACAGGTATGGCCAACTGTGGGCCATCATCCATGGTTAATTAGTAAAGTTTTTTACGGAGTTTTAGTAAATGTGAGTTGCACATGTGATGTCCTTTACCGTGTGAAGAGAAAGATTCTAAATTATCGTTTTATTTTGCAATTAAAAAGTATATTATATTTTCATAATATTTATTTAATAATTAGTTTTGGGGTAAAGAGTGGCATAATGGGGACTGTATGCTATGTGGATATTCATCATCTTGTGAAACAGGTCCATCTACTCATACCATGATTGTATATGAAAACAAATAGAAAAGAAAGGAATGAGGTTTTTATAAAGCCTCATTTGTTTTCTTAATAGGCTACTAATAATAATTTAAATAATCAATTTGGAAAATCCTAAGGTTTAACCTACATTATTGTCGCTTACTTATAGACCTTTATTCACATATGAATCCATATCTATCTCTGATGATTTACTTTAACCATCAAGAATCACTGGAAAGTGATTAGGAGTTCGTATAATCCTTCACAAGGTATAGACACCCATTTTGTAATCATCATCCTCAAGGAAAGGGCCACACCCCCATCAAGGATATACACTCCACCAATCATGGTGATGTTGAGCAAGTATTAGTGTTACCAAGTCGATTTACGTGATTTATCGTGGTTCAGGGCACTAACTTGGACATTGGATATTCACAGCTTAGTACATTTACCTTGAAGACCCCAACAATGGTCCCTGCCTTTCATCTTGTAGTGCACCAAGTTATTACTTCTTAGACACAGGTGCTCATGCTTTCTAGCATGGTCCTAACTCAACCAGGCTTTCCTATGTCTTTGTTTCTAATTTTAGGGCGTACTCTCTAAGCAATCCAATAGAGTTTCAGAATCATTCTTTATAAAGATATTCATCCATCACATCTATAATCCTTAGAAATAATTCAAATAGAAATTATAAGAAGGAAATTTCATCAATCAAAGTTGTATACCAAAATTTCATTTTCATACATATATACTTTTAAAAGTAACTTTCAATTTAGTTTCTTTGATTTATCCTTCTCATTTTCTAATTTTTTAGAGTGGACTATTTTAAAGGAAAAGTTCTCAATCCAAAAATATAAAGAAAATTTAGAAATTAAAGTTTAAGAGAATTTCTTTTTCTGATGTGGAAGGTCAAGCTAAGTTGCAACCACAAAGCATACTTAGTTTTTTTTTTTTTTTAAAGTAAGATTTATATTTTTCCCATTTTCTAACAAAAAGGTGTAATTTGTCTATAAGTGTAGGCATTTTATTTTTTATGGATAAAATAATTACTAAAAGGCTTATTTAAACAAAATTAATTTCTTAGCCATAAGTTGCCTAAAACTTAATTGTTAAGGCAATTCAAATTTATATAAGAAAAATTTGTTTTTAAACTTTTATTAGTTGGACCAAAGCCCATTTAATTCAACAAAATTGAAAACTTTGCTTTTCAGTTAATTCATAAAAATTAAACAAATAGTTCTTTCAAGAAGACATTTCTTCCAATTTTCCAACTAATTCTAAGGTTCCTTTCTACTAAACTAAACCAAATCAAGTAATTGTCAAAATGCTTAAATTAATAAAAGAATTTATTTTCCTTAATCTTTTTAAAAAGAGCCATAAGCCTTTTATGTAAAATGTAACACCTCATCATTCCAAGGTTTGTATCATAGCACCACCCTCGAAGTCTCGACAACTCACACTCTATGAAACTTCACTCGATGACACGTCACTCAACTTCCTTATTGGTCAAAACCTTTCGGTCAAAACCCTCCATAGGTAGCACTTTCTGAGACATCGACAACCAGTTTTGATACCACTTTGTAATGTTTGGCCACTTTCAGGATCAATGACTATCCCCACAAACAAACACAAGACTTTTCAGCATGCTTTGTCCTCATTCACAATCTTCTTAGAAAACTTTTCAAGAGGTTACCCATCCCAGAATTGCTACAAGTCAAGCATGCTTGACTGTGGAGTTCTTAAGTGATCGGCTATTGAAAAGTAGATGTATTTTATTGGTATAGGTAGCACTTATTAATTTCTTTAAGTTATCCTTAATTTTATAGACGTATACCTATAGAGCCTCTAGATCTCTCTCATTTCAGTGTGTATTCTGTAACATCCCTAAATATGGACATTACAAATAAAGTCATGTGGATATTACTTTTATGGTAATAGCTCTTATGATAAATGGTCATAGGTGCCTTAAGTGTCAATAATAATAGTTATCCTTATATTAGAATGTTATAAGGATAAGATAGAAGGACCCTAAACAGGACTTTAAGACCCAAAACGGGCCAAAGTCCACCCTGTAACACCCCAAATTTCAAGTACCAAAAATAAACCATGAGATAGCTCTTATAAGGACCCTTCCCATGTGTTATTAGACAAAAGACGCCTTAAGAGTTATTATTATTAGATCACTTATTATTATTATTATTGTTCCTATCATTATTATTATATTTATTGTAGTTATTGTTGATATTATTATTATTATTATTATTATTTTCATATTGTGTTGTTATTATATTTATTGTTATTATTATTATTGTTATTAATACATTAGCATTGGAAATTAGTAAAAATGTTATCATAGAACCTAAAAGAGCATCTAGGATCTAATAGGGGACTAAAGCCCACTACACTACATACCCACTGACATATTATAAGAAAGGAATAGGGAAGGAAAATTAGGTTTAGCTGTCAAAAATAGAAGAAGAAATAAGGTAGAGAGAATAAGGAGAAAAAGAAGAAGACGAAGAGAAAGAAGAGGAATAGATACTGGAGAATCCAAACCCTATAACTCAGCTTTGTATGTCTATAAAGGTGAGTGCTTTCCCCTGTATCCTTCCTCGTGCTTTATGTTATTCTTGTTTATCTATTTATCTTTTTCCCTCGTTATGCCTAAGTTTAGGGATTTGATGGGTTTCGAGGGGATTGTGAGGGAGTAAGGAATTTATAAATTAGATTGACTAATTATCTATATAGAAGAGTGATTAAGAACCTAATTATTTATTTTGGACTATTTTGAAACTAAAGAAAATAGGAAAAATAAATTAAATTAGTATCTCGAATCTGACCGGTGGGATTAGATGGCCGTTGGGCGACTTTTCTTCAAAAACTGGATTCTACTTTGGCACTAGGCGCGCAGACCCGCTGGGCGAGGTGAAACATTCACTGGGCGGGTTGGGTCTTGACGCAAACCCGCTGGGTGGGTTCTCTAGACTGCCAAGAGGGACTTC